>MU832915.1:0-64349 GCA_029204225.1 Diphasiastrum complanatum | reverse complement strand
GCATGCTAGATTGTGATTAAGCGATTAAATTCTGTGTACTAGATCTTGGCATTCAATCTAGAATCAGTTTATGTGCTAATCATAAGGCTTAATAAGATTATTCCCCACACGTGTGAACTTGCTGGAATTTTGTCACCTTGGTCTTCACAATGTCCACCCCCTCCCTATCTGGTACAAAAGCCCTGTAAGAATCCAACTGCCTCTGTAACCCCTCTCTGGTTGGAGATATTGCAATCAAGATATCATCCAGTTGCACCAAAACCTCTGCACTATGAGATGACTCTCTCTAGCTCATCAATGTATAACCCAAAGAGAACTGGTGAGAGCCATCATAGCTAGGATGATGTCTGTGGAGATGCCAAGGTCCCGAAGTCTCTAAATGAGCAAGGAGCGTGCGACAGAATCAAAAGCTTTCCTGGAAGTCCACAAAACAACAATAAACCTTCTCCCTCATGTACTTGGCTTCCTCAATCAAAGCCCGAAGTGTGAAGATATGATCAGTGGTGGAATAATGGGATCGGAACCCTGCCTATCCCAAAGCATGTAATCTTCTGGACTCTGCCTCTGAACTCACTACAGATTGAAGTATGGTACCATATAGCTTCGCAAGAACATGCCCAATCATGATAGTGTGGTAATTACTAGGAATCATGGGGTCACCATTTTTATGGATAGGGTGGATGATGTTGGTGCACCAGGATGATGGAAAGCCAGAGACAACTGCGGAATTGAGGAGAGTGGCTAGTGTGGGAGCAAGGACTTCGGCAACATGGGTTAGGAGTTCAGATATGAGGTCTTCGATGTATCTCGCCTTATGGGGCTTCATTCTCTTGATGGCCGCAAGTACCATGTTAGAGGTGAAGAAGGTGAACTCAGAAGGTTGTGGAGAGATAGAGATGGGTGCGTCAGTGGGTATAGTATATAGGCTGGTAGCATTGTCGGCCCATATGCGGAGGTCATCTAGGAGAGGTAGTGGAGCACGAGGGATAAACTCACGCCAAAAAGTGCCCGAAGAAGAGCTGAAGAGAAGGTCAACAAGACGTTTTCCTTTAGAGTCATCATAAGCACGCTTTTTACGACGGAGTGTGCGCTGGTAAGAGTGTCGAGAGGAGCGGAGAAGATGGGGAGCATGAGTACATGCTTGGGTGACAAGATGATGAAGAGAGCGACATTTGGCATCCTACCACGGGGGGTGTAGAGGATGAGGCAGTGAAGAATGTGTGTGTTCACCTTTATGGGGCTTCGAAGGAAAGGCTAGAGAAGCGGCGGTATGAAGAGAGGTGGTAAGGAAGGTAGCTTGTGTCTCAACTGTACTGTCATGGAAAAAGGAGTGGAGTAAGGAGGCCAGAGACTCTTGGTAGACTGGCATATGTAAAGAGCTGAATGTATATCTGGGCGCACGGGTAAGTACAGGGTGGGAGGATGACTGGGGAGGTGGGAGGCTGTCAATAGCGAAAGAGAGAAAAGGGTGATCAGAGAGGGTGATGGGAGAGATATGGGAATCAAAGATGAGAGGTATGGAGGATTGTGAGCCCATGTGATAATCAACGACACTATACTGTGAGGATGAGAAGTGTACTTGCCTAAATCTGGCCAGCAAGTTAGGCCATTATAAATGGCTAACTCGTGGGCCTCTCCAAACTGTAATAAGTGCTCACCATATGCGGTAATAGATCCCTGGGGGCTGTCCTCGGAAATCCTGGTAACGCCCATCTCATCACTGTCGAGTGAATGAATGCGGAGCTGGTCGGTGGTGTCATAAAACTTTGACTGTCGTGAGGAGGTTCGGGCATTAAAATCCCCAGTGAGGAAAATATGCCCACACTCTGCGAATCTGACGATATCCAATGAGAGTTACGGTGAACCTATGCCCTCAACAAAAGATGAAGACTCTGGAGGAAAATAACATGCCGCCACAGAGGTCCGCAAGCAGCAGGCAAGAAGGAGATGGAGCAGCAGACAACGTTGTCTGCGTGGTAGGCAACGTTACTTAGAGAAGTTGTGGGCACTCGACCGCATGCTATTGTCATTGATCTTTCGAGTGTAACAAGTGGACATATTTGCTTTTGTACGTTTCCAAGTACGTGTTTGAGAAGATAGAAAGTTTATAGCTCTAAGTTTTTCAAAGAAGGGTTGAAACCTTTGTCTTCTGCTATAGCCACATGTGGTTTTGAGTTTTTGACGTTCTTTCCCGTTGAGCACATTGATGGCAACTTTGATAGTACTAAAGAGTTTTTTAAGGTGGCGTGGTGTCGTGAACTTCTTTGGATGAGAATTCTTCACTTCTTTTTTCCTAGAGGTTATTTCCTTGAGGGTAAGTCGAAGTCACGAAAGAGGAAATAGTTTGCCAAAAAAACTTTTATGTTATGGAGAGCCCACCTTAAAATGTAAAAATATAACACTACATGTTTTTAATGCTTTTAAAGTTTGGAAACTTTTATCAGGTTAATTCTTCCCCTCCTCCAAATTGCTACATTCCACATCTATGAGCACACCTCCTCCGTGTCCTCCTCATCATGCTTTTGATCCTCCTAACTTTTTGCTCCCCAGTAATGTTCTCTAGAATGCTTGCCTTTAGAGATTACATAAGGAGGGTGCTTAGTGGTATGTGATTGGATTTTTCTTAGATTGTAGGTGACTAGATAGTGATATTATTTAAGCACGAGAGCTGTTATTTCAATAATGCATGTATGTGTTACTCTATTTTTCTTGTGGTAATGCATGCAAGCATGCATGTGTGTGTACTTGGGTGGAGAATGATCACTTTATGCTTTCTTCTTTTTTATTAGAGGGTTTTGTGTTTTTCTTGACTAATTCATGAGTTGGATTGTTATACCATTTCTGGTAACACTATATGAGAATTAGACAAAAAATAGTTGCGTTTACATTGACATCCATTGCCTCGTCTTTTTGTTATTTGTAGTTGTCATACATGTGTTTGCACATTTGGTGGCATCAACCCCCATGTGAGTGTCATTTGTTAGACCGTTATTTACAATTTCTGTTCACAATTCAATTAGCTCTTTACCTCAAGTTTTAAATCACAAGTAGGAACATTTCTTTTGTATCTATGTTTTTGGAGATTTTTACATTTCAGTAGTTGTATATGAACATACTTGGATGTCTCATCAACACAACATATTTTTTCGCATGTTTCATATTTTAAACCCCTAAGTTCTTTTGCTTGAGTAATGGGGTAAGATGTTGTTGGTATGTGCAAGGAATGCTTGGCAGAAGTTAGGCGTCGTTGAACCAGAGGAGGCAATGCTAGAATACATAAAAAAAGTTTCAGACATCAATCCAACATGGAATGAAGAATCTCAGAAAGTAAACTTTTCAAGCTGAAGGTGCTTCTTGTTTGTAGTAAGCTGAAACATTAGAGTCTAGGTGCCGATCAAGGTAGTTTGAATGCATTGCTGGTTGTGCATTGACCACATATCTAATTGTTATTGTTTACTTCAACGTTGAAGATCTAATTTTGTTTTTTAACTATCAGACTAGAAAGCAGCTCAAAACTAGTTTGGAAAGATCTGGTGATATAAGCATGGAAAGGGGACCAATGGGACCTGTGTTTAGCACTCTTGCCACAAACGATGATCATGAGGGAGATGGAGGGTATTGTGCATTCTCTTGTACCTATATTTATGTAGATTTTGAGTTAGCTGGCTAGATTTGTTATTGGTGATATTTGTGCTAGAAAATTTCCAAGCTATTCTTAAAACTTGATATGAAGTAGGTATGAGCTTATTCACAACGTCATTTAAGGATATCATTTTTGTATAAATGTTTGAAACAAGAAGACTACATTAATGCTAATTATCAATGCCTAATGCAAATTGCAATTGATTTATCTCAATGTGATTAATATACTCAATATGCACCTTTTCTAGTTGCGTTACTTTGGTCATTAGCATGGATAGGCTATTACAATGTAGTCCTTCATTCCAAACTTCTGTATGTAATCCTTAATGGTTCATTGGTAGAATAATTCTCAAGATCTTACTGTGGGATTTGCCTAGAGTGAAAGCTTAGATTCCCTCTTTTGTCGCCACATCTCATTTGAAGGCTTGAAAATTCAAAGTGCTGTAGTTGGTATAGTGTATAGTCTAGTCTCCTATTTCCAAAAAGTGACGTGAAGAAGGATTAGTTAATAGCTATTCATTTAGGTGGTAGAGCCGTTATCTGGCTGTGGACATAGAGACAATCTAGGGTAGATCTTTCTGCTACTTATGTTTATTACATAACGTTCCAATTGCTTCTATGATCAATCCATTGTATGACATACATGGTATGCAGATACAAGTGTAATTTACAATAGACAACAATTTTACTCCGTCAATTTTATCCCCATCTCTATTGCTCCATAATATACTACACGTTGAGCCTTTTTTACTGCTGCTAGTTGTGGCTTCGCCTAGGTTCTTTCGTTGATATTATCTGAAGCAGATTATTGAGGTTTATGAAAACATTCAGGTCAACTGTAAGAGCCTTGATCATCGAGCAAAGGGTTGTAGACAGCCACCCAGTGCCATGACAGCCATACACTCTCATGAGCTCAATGATGATGATTAAGAGTTGTATGAGAATATTATAGAGGAGAGTATAGAGGCATTATGTATTGTGTGCTCATGCAAAACCAGCCTATGCTACTTGATTTGTCAAACCAAGACCTTAATGTATTCTATCATCAGTACATAACATATGTAGAGAGTTTAGTGCATGGATCAAGACATATTCTTTCATTAGCAGCCATGTAGTCTCACATACATGCCGTACTAGAGGATGCACCCCCTACATTGTGTGGAGTTCGAATTCACATTCATACGTATAAACACCCATATGTCATAGTTTTGGATTGGGGTTTATTGGCTAAGTTGACATGCACATCCCTATGGAGGGGTATGATATTATTTTTGAGGCAAATTGGTTTACATCACTAGGAGAGGTCTCTTTGAGCTTGGGCACAACAACACATCTTTATTATTTTTTGATAATCAACATACATGTTTTGATGGATTGATTTACAGTAGACTTACAATTATGATCAAAATTTCAGGTGTTGAATCAATGAAGCATAAAAGACAGCAATAGACTAAAGCCCTACAAGCAATAGACAAGACAATAGGTTCTCCCACGAAGAGCCCAAGCAATATCAATCAATAATCTGAAAAATGAGTGTACAAATGCCCCTATAAATACCCTACCAATGAACCCTAAAATAGGAATTCAAAAGCAAAGGGAGGCAAAATGTGGAGGGAAAATAGTGCGCCCTCCTACGGGCCCCCACTCCACATATAACCATATAATAAGGGCCCAAGGCCAGTCAATGTCATAAAAAAGGACCCAGTGCGGGTCATAAGCATATAAAAAGGCTCTGGGGCCTGTACATGACTAATATAAAATGCGTAACCAGAAATATACATAATTAACAGTAAATGTAAAGAGGCCTGCGGAATATATGCAGAGTAGCCCAGTAGACCTGTATCCTGTAGTCCGTAACTCTCCCTGGTTATAAAGAACATTGCCCCCAATGTAGGCAAAATAAGATAAGAACCAGTGCCAGAGTAAAATACTGCATCAAGATATTCCATCTGAGAAAGGAACATCAAGAGAAGCCGGAGCATCCCGAGAAGCAATGGTAGCTGCAAGTGATCGAGCCTGATAGGGGTATGATAAAAAACATCAATGGGCTCCCAAGTAGCCTCCTCAATAGGACGACCATCCCACTGGACCAAAAACTGAACCTGTCGATGGCGACGACTATGCAATAAGCGCACCTGTAAAATAGCAGCTGGCAGGAATGGAAAAAGCTCTGGATCTGTAGGAAATGAGGAATCTCGAGGAGCATCATCCTCAATAGCAGCACGTAATAAACTGACACGAAAGATATCACAAGCCCGAGTAGCAGCAGGTAACTCAAGACGATATGTAACTGGACTGAGGCGCTCAAGAATCTGAAAAGGCCCATAATAGCGTGGCGCAAGCTTCTCAGTAGAAGCAAGACCCTGTACAAAACGATGGCGAGCAAAGCGTAGTCGGAGAAAAACAGTATGTCCCTCTGCAAACTCAACATGGCGCCGATGACTGCTTCCCGGAAATAAGCTGATAGTCCTGCCGAGAATCAATACCGGAAAATATATGCTGAGTACCATCATGAGAGAATGTCAATGTCTGCTGTTGGAGGTCTACTGTAACCGCACCAAGGGATGCAAACCAATAAGCACCGAGGATAAGATCGTACCGTGTAAGTGGAATAATATGAAAATCTGCCTGACCAAGGAAGTCTCCAATCCGATATGAAAGCTGCTGATACATCTGCGTGCTAGGAAAAGAGTGTGCGCTGGCAACCTCAACATGCAGGGGATGAGGCGTAGTGACTGGCATAGCACGAATGCGTGTAGTAATATGACTGCTGAGAAACGAGTGAGTGCTACCCGCGTCAACAAGGGCAATAAACTCACGACCAGTGATACGTACGCGAAGACGGATATGGCGTGGACCTGGCTTACCGGCCCAAGTAGCATAAGCAAGCTGAGCATGGCATACAACTAGATTAGGGGGATCAGGAACAGGCTCAGTGGGTGTGGCAAACTGATCAACAGGTGGGTCATCATCAAGAATATGAAGGCATATGGCAGAATCAGGACTATCATCAGGTGTGTCAGCATCATGGAAATAGACGGCAGTAGCAGTGGCAGGCTGTCGGCAATCACGGGCGATATGATCAGGACTCTTACAGTTGAAACATAAGTGCTTTTCACGGATCTCAGACATCTCAGGCTGTGAGTAGCGACAAACAAAAACAGGACGAGGAGAAAAAGGAGGACGTGGTGCAGAAGGAAGAGTGGACGAAGGTGAACTGACAGATGTGGGACTAGCAGAGGATGGAGAGGAAAAAATAGGACGTGAGAAAGTACGCGAAGGACGAGAAACAGAGGAAGAGATGGGAGAGTACTTGTGTTGCAGTGCGGTACCAAGGGAGATGGCGTGAGAAAGAGTGAGTGGAAAAAAAGAAGAAACATCATACTTGAGTGCGCCTCGTAGACCAGCAACGTAGCGAGAGATGAGCTCCAATGTAGAAATATCTGGGAATAGATAGGAAAGCTCTGTAAACTGTGTCGTATAAGCAACCAAGTCACCAGTGTGAGATAAACTGCGAAAGATGTCGCGCTGTCGAATAAGCCACTAAGGATCAATCATCGCTAGGCGGAGTGCTGTCATAAACTCTGTCCAACTAGCAAGGCCAGGGTGTGAAGCCGTTTGGCGAAACATGCGCCACCAAGTAGAAGCACGGCCCTCCAAATGTAAAGCAGCCAAATGTATCTGCTGAATGTCAGTCTTAGGAAACATAAGGAAGTAGGTCTCAAGCTTAGAATACCAATTCTCGAGTTCATTCCCATCGGATGACCCAAAATACACAGTAAGCTGAACCTTATCCTTAAAGTCTCGTGACAAAGGACCAGAAGATGAAGGAGTCTTGGGTGGTGGAAATGTACGCTGTGGGGGAACAGGTGGAGATAGTGGAGAAACACTGGACTGTAATGATAGTGTAGCAATCTGGGCAGAAAGAGCAGTGAACGTCTCTCGTAACTCCTGGCGTAAATCAGTGCGTACATCACTCATGGCTTCCCTAAGATGATCTCGGAATTCATGCCGTACTTCGTCAAGGTAAGTGGAAGGTATGCGAGGCTCAGAAGATGTAGGGGAAGTATCCATGGTCAAGGAATGCAGGAAGTGAAGAGAGTGTAAGAAAAGCTTAATATCGGAGGGAGCGGACTTTTGTCGTCACCCCAAATACGCTTTAGGTACACAAACGACACTAAGAGCAAGAAAGGAAATGACAAATGTCAAGAAAAGGTGTGGAAAGCAAGGAAAAACCAGCAAAGATACCTCTCGATAGAGCTCCAAGCGTGTGCGAAGAGCTGGCTGGAAAATGTGACCACAAGGAGAATGAAAGTGGGCGCTGGACAGCCTCCAATCAATGCTGAAAATATGACTGGAAATCTGTGAAAAACGTGATGAAATAGGGCGATGGACAGCCTCCAATCAAAACTGAAATATGGCTGAAACTCTGCTGGAACAATGGCTGAAAAATGTGATGAAGTAGGGCGCTGGACAGCCTCCAATCAATGCTGAAAAGATGGCTGGGAATCCTCTCCCTGAATCAAATGGAGGATTCAAAAAATGAGGGAAAAGGATTTGGAACTTGGGCGCCGAAAATAATCTGCCCAAAAAAAGAATTTTTTTTTTCCGGCCGCCAAATTTAGCGGAAGTACTTCCGCTAACTATCTGCTAAAGCTCTTCCAAGGAAAATGCTCTGATGGGAGTTGGTCCTCCTCCAAATTGTGCTGAATGTTGCTGAAGCAAAGAGATGAAAGCCCTCAGCAAAGAGAGAAAAATCAGCAAGGAAAATGGGCACCCAATGAGAAAATCAGATCTGAAATTCAGCAATCAGGAAAGTGCTCTGATATCAAGTTATGATCAAAATCTCAGGTCTTGAATCAATGAAGCATAAAAGACAGCAATAGACTAAAGCCCTACAAGCAATAGACAAGACAATAGGTTATCCCACGAAGAGCCCAAGCAATACCAATCAATAATCTGAAAAATGAGTGTACAAATGCCCCTATAAATACCCTACCAATGAACCCTAAAATAGGAATTCAAAAGCAAAGGGAGGCAAAATGTGGAGGGAAAATAGTGCGCCCTCCTACGGGCCCCCACTCCACATATAACCATATAATAAGGGCCCAAGGCCAGTCAATGTCATAAAAAAGGACCCAGTGCGGTCATAAGCATATAAAAAGGCTCTGGGGCCTGTACATGACTAATATAAAGTGCGTAATCAGAAATATACATAACCAACAGTAAATGTAAAGAGGCCTGTGGAATATATGTAGAGTAGCCCAGTAGGCATGTATCCTGTAGTCTGTAACTCTTACCAGCTTCTATCCACTAAGTAGCTTGCTAGGAGCATTCGAGACTTATTGTGTCTCCCTTTTATGTGTACATAAGGGAATATCTATAGATCCATTCTTGGAGGAAACATAGGTAGTCATTCCTTTCAAGGCCTCCTCCAAGGATCAAAGACTAGGATGCTGATTGAGAGAAACAAAGGGAACAGACGGTTGATCAAACCTACCCAACCAACCTAGATCAATCGGATCTCTATGGATAAAAGCAAGGACTTAATAGGAGAGATGTCACACTAGCAACATGTAGCTATAATACACCAAAGAAAGTGGTCCTCCAAGAGAGGTCTATGGGTATACAGATACCCTCCAAGGCTCCACCACACCTAGTAGAGAATGTGACACCCAATTGGGACATATTAGCAGTCTAACTGGGCGTCTACAAAGTAGGATCTTAAAAATTTGTGAATATTATAAGCAATTTATGGGTGATTAGAATCTTCATAGTTCTAGGTACTGGTCATCGTATCATCCATGTCCCATTTGTATCTCTATGTAGTATTATAGTAATTCTAAATTTTTAACATTTTCTAATATTTTGATTCCCTAAAACCCTAAAAAGCACGATTAAAAAAGAACTACTTGTTTCGAATCTTTTGGATTTGTTTGTATTGATCTGAATCATATCAATTCAAATCTTCTTGTGACTACGACCTATAACCAGTCTTGGGTGTTAATGAAGCGAGTAGGGATCGTAGCATTTGGTTGCAGCTATGCATGATGGAGTTAATCGTTTGAGACTTTGTGGGTGAACTCCATAAGGTCAAAGGTTGCACGTCTTCTTTGACACGTCGGGCATTATCATAGACATAACATTGATTCAGTTGGTCTTTGAGACTCTGAATTAAGTGGCATGGTGTACGGGCTTGTATTGAGTGTATTTATCATTTTACAAATATGATTTGAAATCAGAATCTTCCAGCGACTCTTGCGTCTCAACATTTGAGTTTTGGCGGTTAGAATTTTGCTTGGGACATTCAAACCAATAATGTTCTAGTCCTGCTTGCTTAGAAGAAGAGATTGGGGACACATTCAACTTCTTAACAAATGATTTGGTAACCTCGGTAGGATGTGAGTTGCCCAAGTTTGGAAACTTTTTGTCCTTTTTATAGATTGTGTCCAATTTCAATCGAAAAGTCTTTGATTATTGGATTGACGATGATTATATGAACCTCGGAAAAAGTATTGGATTTTTGAAATGTAGTGTTCGAAATGATGTGGAACTAGTAGATTTTGGCTTGAAATTGGTTTGTGAGAAACTTGGAATTGGATCGGTGTTGTGTTTAGCATTGATAGGAACATGAAGATCGACGAGGTCATACTTCAAGACATCAATGTGCACTTGAGGCTGCAAGCTAGAAACAAATACATGCAATTTTTTTTGTGGGGGACATTTCATCGATCTCCAAGATCAAAGAAGTGAATTGAACAATGTCAGTCTTTCAATGATCTTATCCGCTCTTGGTGTTTTAGATGCATGTGGGCTTCAAAATCTGCATTCCCTGGGATAGTTTGCTGTTGGAACACTTTTTCAAAGAGCTCCCAAGTAGTAATCCTCTTACCTTCTGTTAGGCGAAGTTGCCACCAAAGTAAGGCGTTATGCTTTAATAAGGAACGACAAAAATGATCTTTTGAGTTTCAACAAGTTCCAATATCTCAAAATATAATCGCAGGCCATTGTTGAAGATTTGATGATTTCATAGACCACCAAAGGAATTAGGGGGCTTAACTTCTTTTTAGGAGATCCCAACAACTCATGATACAAGACCTTCGTTTCATCTGTTGTCGACGGTAACGGAATGTGGTCCAAAGGTGGCGATTAATGGGAGGTGCAGCGATGAGGGATTAACTTCATTCACCTTCTTGAGAAATAGTTCTCTAGTTGAAAAGCAAGGAGTTCTGCGGCCAAAAATGGGTCAAAGGGGAGGCGGAAAAATCTGATAAATTCTAATCTTGTTCAAAAGTGGTCAACATTGGTATCAACACAGAGTACAAAATTAGAGTCTTTTTGCTTTCTACAACACCTTGATTTGAGGTCATATGAGAGAGTTCTGACACTTCTAATGCTTTTAAGCAATAGTAATAAAAGGGCTCATTCCACCATAGTTATGATGGGATTCGCCACCTCTCCTCACAACAGTGCTTTGACCAAATTGGTAAAGCACGTTTTCCCTCTCTAGAATTTATTGATCCCCAGCTTCCTTTAATCATGCCTAGATCGTGTGAGGTGATTGCACATCAATCTGAGTTATCTGGACGTCGCTAGATTTGATCAAAGTTTTTGAGCCATAGGGATTTGGCGCCGGCTGGATTCTAGTTGCAGCGACGCCGCGAGTAGCAGTGCCTGCTAGCGTTGGGAACAATGCTGGCGTTGGGAGTAAAGCTTGCGCTTGTAGCGAGAGAGAGAGAGAGAGAGAGAGAGAGAGAGAGAGAGAGAGAGAGAGAGAGAGAGAGAGAGAGAGAGAGAGAGAGAGAGAGAGAGAGAGAGAGAGAGAGAGAGAGAGAGAGAGAGAGAGAGAGAGAGAGAGAGAGAGAGAGAGAGAGAGAGAGAGAGAGAGAGAGAGAGAGAGAGAGAGAGAGAGAGAGAGAGAGAGAGAGAGAGAGAGAGAGAGAGAGAGAGAGAGAGAGAGAGAGAGAGAGAGAGGCTTTATTAACGTCTTTTCCATGCCAAAAGGAATAAGACGAACAAGTACATCAAAATGGATGTCACCAAGACGGAGCAATGCCGTCAAAACAACATAACTAAAAACCAAACTAACTAAGAAGAGAAAATATCTCTTCAGTGCTCTACCTCAGAACAATCTCTAACAAGCGTCAATGAAAGGCTGCCATGTAGGCGGCGCCGAGTGATTAGTTCTGGATGGAGTGACAAAAAATGTCGTCCATCATGGAATATAACCTTTTTCCCTTTTGAATTCGCTTCCTCGATGAGTTGCTTACGTTCCTTCCACTGTAGGCCGGTCAAGTCTTCATCAATGAAAATGTTGCTGCCTTCAAGACGTCCACGACGCTTAAGAACTTCGTCTCGATAATCAGTGTATTTGAAACAAATGAAAATTACTGAAGTGTCAAACTTAGTACACCATGCTGTTTCCACAACATCTTCCTGTTCCTCGTAAGAGAGTGAAGCTAACAGTTCCTTGGCTGCAAGAAGGGGGTCAGTTTCAAGAGAAAAACCTCGGACATGAACGTTTTGGGTTTTATATTCCCTCTTGCTTTGTTCCTGCATTGCCTGTGAAACCACCATCGTATTCTTTCCTTCCGAGTTCTTGAGCAAGTCTGCCCAAGTTTTGGTCGAAGTTTGGATTTTGTCTTCCGGGGCTTTGACATGACTAGGATCGATTTGAGAGTTCTTGGTGTCAACTGTTCTTTGAGGTTTGCATTTTCATCTTCAAGCATCTTCACCTTTTCTTGTAGAGCGATAATACAGTACGAGTGCTTTTGAAGTTGGATTTCCATTCTGTTTATGATCACCCACACATGAAAATCCATGGGCGTGGCAGTAGGTGGGGTTAGTGCGGTAGTAGCTGGAGCAATGGTGGGAGTTGGCGAGGCAGGTTCTTCACTGGAAGTTTTCTTGCCTTTCCGACGGGTGGTTACCCACTCGGAATCCATGGCGGCAGAGCCACAGATCAACAAGCAGGCCAATATGAATTATGGTACTAATGCTCCCTCAAATCTGCTGCCCAGATCGCTGCTCAGATCCACTGAACCATCGTTGCTTAGATCCGCTGGACCATCGCCGCTGAGAGAAAGAAAGAAAGAAAACTTTATTAACGTCTTTTGGGCACCCGTGGGTGCATAAGACCAAAAAGAAAATATGTACAAGCAACAGTGGGAGCATCATCCATAGGAGGACGTGGCCGTAAAATGCTATAAACTAGCTACGAATGAAAGTATTACAAAGCAGAAGTGAAATAAGCCCACAACCCAGGCCAGGTATAACAGAAGAACTACAGAAAAAGTACCAATGCCCACAACGCGGGCCAGGTGGAGAATAAGTACATATCAGCGAAAGTAAGTGTGAAGTGTTCGCCGAGTGGACCGTACAGTGGGCCCCGATGGAGGCGAGTGCCGACTACATCTGGGCTTTTTCCACGGTGGCACAACGATAGGAATCTCATCATCGGAGTCATCAGCATGTGCTCGAGTCCGAAAGAAGCCAGTGAGAAGCAGCTGCTGGGAGTCTAACCCCAGGTGATCTGGTACAGGCAGATGAGACTGACGGAGAGTAAGCATCTCACGGACAAAAAGTCCCAAGCAATGAGCATCAGGATAGGAGACAAAACTGCAAAATGTATGCGGGCCATCGCGAAAGAGACAATAATACCTCCCCTGTATCTCATAATACAACGGACATCTGAGTAGGAATGGGCTTCATCTTCCACCTCCTGCAACGAGCACAAGCGACATAGACGACGCTCCCGGGGGACATCCCATGCACGACCGGCCTCAATAGCAAGCTGATGAGAGGAATTGCGTAATTGCCCAAGACGATAGCGCAAGCTGTGTGATAAGGGCTGTGAGAGATAGAGCGGCAATAATGGCAAATCAGAAGGATCCAGAGAGAGGAAGTGTGTCTGGTAATAGCTCAGTTGAATGCGGGAAGGTGGGAGGGAGCTCCAAGTCTACTGCATATATCGACGGAATAAATAGCCTCGAATATATGAATGCGTACCACGAGGAAGGTCCATGATAGAGATGCCCAGATGTCGTAAGAGATCAGACGCCTGTTAGTACCAGGATAGCTTGGCATGGGAATCAACTACCTAGGACACGTGAAGAAGTAACCGCAACAACTATGTATCTATCCGGGTGAGATGCACGAATCTCCTGAATCCGCTGAAGAAAAAGAATAAGGCGGAAAAAGCCCTCAAGGATGATTGGAGGAGTAGCAAGCTCAGCACATAGGATATCATGAGGGGTGGTAGTCTTGGCACGTATCATGCGACCCAACATAGTGGCATGAATGCGGGAAATGCCTGTCCAGTCCCGGAGAGAAAGTCCTAGCAACCAAATCTTGGAGGCATACATCACTGCTGGAACCACCCGTGTGTGAAACAACTGGCATCTAGTAGCGTGATCAAAAATATGATTCATTGTACAACCACGCTCGAACTGGACCAATGCTGAAAGACCGGAGGAAATGGATGCAAATGCAGCCTGGCAGAAACCAAGAAGGGGCGCAGTAAACAGGACTCCCAAGTAAGTATAAGTGTCAACTTCCTGGCCGTCATAGAAGAATTGATAATTGTGAAGGCTTTGTCGATTGGTGTTGAAAATCATGATCTTCGTCTTTTTTAAGTTAACAGAGAGACCCCAAGCAACACAAAACCGATGTAAGACCTGTAAGTGACACTGCAACCCTTCTGGTGAGGGAGAAACAGGACAATGTCATCAGCATAAAGCAGAATGGGGATGAGCAAATGAGCCAGCGGGCAACCATCTCCACCTTCTTCACGAATGAGGCGCTCAAGATTATCAATATAAGTGCAAACAACGGAGGGGATAGTGGACAACCTTGCTTGACGCCAATAGTGCTACGGATGGGAGAAGACAAATCAGTACCCAGCCGAATACGTGCTAGAACTCTCTCTTTGAGGAACTCGACATATTTATGGAAGAAAGAACAGTCGTTGTCATACCATTTATTATGGGTATGACGATGAGAAGAGAAGCGACGTGGGGGCGCAATGGCATGAGCGGCAGTAGTCAGGGCGTGTGTTAAAAAGGAGGCTTGGGTAGTGACATCAGAGGAGGAAGGAAAGTGGTCCAGAAGACGAGAGACGTGGGCAACATAGGCCTGGGATTGATGAGGAGGTATACGATAGCGGGTGGGTCGAACAAAGATGGAAGGTGGAGGAGAAGGCGGACTTGGCGCTGGGGAGAAGGAGAGGTAGAGCAGAGAGTGATCAGCGAGGGGGGGGGGTAGAGATGGGGAAGGATGCCAGGCGGGGCAATAAAGCAAGAGATGCAATGAAATAGTCCACTACGCTGTGACTGCCACCAAATGAGAGAGAGAGAGAGAGAGAGAGAGAGAGAGAGAGAGAGAGAGAGAGAGAGAGAGAGAGAGAGAGAGAGAGAGAGAGAGAGAGAGAGAGAGAGAGAGAGAGAGAGATGCATTAGTATCTTTTCATGCCAAGAGCATAGAAGACGAAAGAAGTACATCCAAGTTTGATGGAAATTGATGGATCAATGCCGTCGAAACAAACTTATTGTACTATCCAAATTACAAAAATACAGAAATAAACACTAAGAAGAGAGAGAGTTATAGGCCAGGATTATATGGTATTAACACCATTTACATATTCAACTGGACAACTCTTCATTTCTCTAACTTTGCTCTAACTCAATCAAATCTACTGTCTCAATGTTAGCTTTTTTCTAAACAAATGAATGTTACCGTCTCTGTAGATCATGCGTCTACCTATCTCCTTTGCTTCGTGAAGTGTTTCTTTTGCGTTCCACAACTTGTACATAAGTAAGTTCTTCATCCAAAAAGATCTTAGTGTCCTTGAGTTTAGATCGGCGTCGTAGCACATCTCGCATAGACTCCAGTGAAGTGAAGCGTAAGATGAGAGTTAGTCTTAACATCTTTTTTGGTGCACCAAGTTGTGTCCAACCCTTTGCTATGGTGCTGGAGGTGGTTCTAAAAACTTTTTGGCTTCAGAATCATAGATCTTTTAAAGCATCATTGAAATGCTTAAAAAAGAAGTGATGGTTAACTATGAAGATTGTATGAACATCAACTCCAAAAAGGAAGAGTTGTCAAGAGTCTCTCACAAAGAGCGGTAGTAGAGCCTCCCACTAAGGACTTTGAGCATCAGACTAATCAACTGCATCATGAATGGTAATGCTCTTGTGGGAAATCTGATCCTAGATCAACCATACACCAACTATCTTAGAGAGGAGAGAACAAAAAGAGAAGACATAAGAGATGGTGGTTCCAATAATGAACCAATATTATAATCTTAAAAGTGTAAGAATACAATTCCATAATGTGTTATCTCCCTCAAGGAGATGCTCAATTTATAGATACAATAAGCTTCTTCAGAATAATGAAATACCAATCACCAAGGGTCTTGAAATTAAAGAGTTCTAACTGGAAAGCCAAAAACCAAGGACCAAGATTCACTTGCTTAGCTTGGCCCTGGTCACCTCCTAAATAGGCCCGGGGCCCTCTAGGAGGGCGATGGGCTGTAGAGAGATAAAAAATGAGCCCAACTTGCTATTCTTTAGAAAGGCCCCCCCAACTGAATAAACTTGGGCAGCAACAATAAATTACCTCGTAGTTTTGATAGCTGCCACAAAATATAAACCATAATTTCTTAAGTTCGACAAGGAGGTACTTGTAGGCTAGAAGCCTACAAGAGCTTGCAACATTGAAAGACAACTAAGAATCAAGCTCTTTAACAATGATGTGGGCTGAAGCTTTCAAAGCTTTATTAAAAAAAAATAAATTAAGAAATGTTATTGGCATAGATGCCCGTTCTGTTTCGGAATGCATATGGAATGGGCATTCTGAACGTGTTCCAAAATGGAACGTGACCCAATTTTTTTTTGGTTTCGATACGTAGATGTAAGGTACGGAATGAGCTTTTCAGAGTTTTCATGATGGATGAAACCCGTAGCCTGCAGAAAACTCATGAAAACTGATCTTTTATCTGCATATCCTGATTCAGAGTCGTCGCCAATGTGAAACATATTCATAATCTTGACAACAGTTAATGGGTTGGCAAATTATTGAATTGCCAGTTCACAATCTTTTCTGACATTCGCAGATCAGTGAGGCAAATGATTCCTAAACATTGTGGGATTGCAGGAGCAGGATTTCACAGATTCACGAATCCACAGGCA
Organism: Diphasiastrum complanatum; assembly: GCA_029204225.1. Lineage (NCBI taxonomy): Eukaryota > Viridiplantae > Streptophyta > Lycopodiopsida > Lycopodiales > Lycopodiaceae > Diphasiastrum > Diphasiastrum complanatum. The sequence continues at coordinate 47,520 of MU832915.1, read as the reverse complement.
AGTTCTGAGAGGTCGGATCGCAGGCAGATTCTGAATTCGCAGATCAGTTTTCATGAGTTTCTGCAGGAGTGCATAGCAGGCTCCCAAAAAAAAAAAACGTAGAACGTATGGAACGAAACGTACCGAGGTAGAATGCTCGGAATGGGTATCTATGGGTATTGGTACTGCCCATGCTGTCTTCGGCTGCTGTATTGAGAAGAAGTCAACACTAACAAGGCCTTTAAGCTGCAGACGCTAGTCGGATCAAAGACATAAGTAATAATAGGGTTATAAAAAAGTACAGCCTTCTTTTCTGTATTACAATGTAGTGTATGTATCAACCATTCAGGTAATATGTTCCTGACACAAATTATAAGAGATTTGTGACCAGCAGGTTAAATCAACTTCATAAAGAGTTTACTTTATGGACTAGACTTAGCTAACAATTATCTCAGTTTGAGCAATCACAAAGCTAGATATGAAGGTGGATTTCATGAGAAGATATGCTTGCTAAGAGACAAGGAAAATAATCACAAGGTTGTGGCAAAAGGGATACAATAATATAGCTTGTTTAGGTTGTACATTACAGTTCCTGATGAGCAAGTATTTTCAACTATACATGAAAGTCAAGGCAAGCAGTGGCATGAGAGCTAAAGTACTAGCAATTTGATCTAAGGAGCTCTATTCCACTCAGGATGGTAGAAACTCAATGAAGGAGATTTTCTGGGTTAAGAGGCCTACAAGACATTTACTTATCATCCCTTTTTTAAGATCTTTGTTGCAGAATTATTATATGGAAATGTTGTTCTTTTGTTTAGTCTTTTTCACTATCTTGTGGCACTAACCTTTAAAAGTGTTTCATGGGTCTCGAACATGGAGGTTCTTCCGAGCTATTCCCATTATCCAGGAGCTTGATTATGGTTAATAATATGATGAAGCTGTATTTACCACTCTCGTGTAAGGGTGGTAAGGATGCTTAGTTCGTTGAAAGGTTATTGGAGGTTTCCTTTGTAACTTATTATGACCATGAAGCATTTGCTGGAGTTCACTTTAACCTAATTTTAATTTGATAAAGACTTATTGCTGACCTCTTGAGGACTCTGGGTTTTCCCTTTCAATGTCTATTTTTTGTGGATGCTGGAAAAGATGATGTGGAGATGTAGAGTTGTGTCTGTTAATTTCTTTTATTGTCGCATTTAATTTGTGGTAGAAGTCATCCGGTTTCAGCAAGACATTGTTCATTGCAGTTCTTTTTAAGTGAGATGGAGCTTTAGTACCTTCAATGACTCAATGGAAAAAGAAGGATAGCTGGAGTTTTAACAAGAAAATTTTCTCCTCTTGAAGTCTGAAAAGTACTGATATTATTACTCTTTCCTTTTGCTCAGCATTCGTGTATAGTTTTGAATGGAAAATTTTGTCAACTTGCATATCGTATTGTTCAGTTTGCAAGCCATCTCCTTGTGCAAGCACGTCAATGATTATGATGTACAATAGGTTGTTTGTTCATGTTTTTCAACTGCTACTGTACGAACCTTGAACGTTTTGATTTTATGAGTTGGTATGACGTTCACGACGATGCTGGATGGTTCTATCTACTAAATAGTGGAACTTGTTGCACTCCAATTCCCAGGAGCTCTCCAAACTCTGATGACTGGTGTGCAGAATGATCCACCCAACCGTAGGTGCCCTCCTCTTGAGTCTATTTGATTACTATTCTTGGCCAGGGACACACGACTACCATGCAAGGGTGATCAGTCCCCATGGTTCCATGAAATCCGCTACCCGCAATCAGTGCGTGACTCTGAGGCACCACCCCCAAGCCCAGTCATGCCTGTGACACACACGGTCACCCAGTGTATTGCCAGCTAGCTGCTCGTCCAACAGAGGCATCTCTGCTGCTGGCGACTAGGGTCCATACGGTCATAACTCCGCCTATTGACATCCTGTCAGGCAGTCACACCGGGTCACTGCCAGTGACGCACCGAACCCAACCCCCTGGTGTCCATCCCAGTTACTGGCCCTCGCCAATACCATGGCCCTTGGCCCTACCCAAGTAGTTAAAAATGAATTTGGTTTTAAAAACTTTTTAAAGTCAAGTTACTATGGCACATGGTTTTACCAGGTTAGAAGAATTTAAGAAGAAAGAGACAATATGCATACACTGGATAACATCATACTTATAAGCTTCACAATTCTTTCAGTTTATTCCCGCTCATGAAACTGCAAAATATCTTAACTTTTCAACTTCATCTAAAGACTTTCAGTCAATGACAATTGAAGATTAGATTCTGTTGTTCCAGACCTACCATCACCTTTCGTTGACGTCTTTTGTCAGCATAGCATGGTTAGTAAGCAAAATATCCTTGAGACTTCTTATTAAGCAGAATATCCGCGATAGTGAGAGATTATTACTAAAATCTACCTTTTGTTATATATCCTTTGTTTGCATCTTCCTGAGAAAGCACAAAAGGCATGACAACACTTTCAGAATTCAAAAGCTAGGCTTGTAGCTATCAATGAAAGACCTAGTTGTTTAGGGAAAAGTCCCATCATGAGTGCTAACACTTATGATTCTGTGCAAGTTAGCATCTCTAAGGGGTAAATGTAAGACAGTTAGAGAACTCATGAAAGATTAGTAGATAGAGATTTTAGAGAGGCCAAGTACAGAATTTTCTGGCGTGGTGACATCCAAGAAAAGGGATGATTGGTTAAAGAAACAAAAAATGTTTGTGGCATGCATGAAGTCTGTCAGAGGTATAGGCCTCTCGCTATACAAATTGGTGACTTGTGAAATTGATAGATTTCTTGTAATGGCTCTATTGTGCTGCAGAACTCAAGCTTGTATCTAATGTTTACAAGAACTAAGATCTCCTATAGGATTGTTATATTTTTTAGCAGTTCTAGTTGCAGCTGGAAAATGGTTTGAAGAGCCTTAACACACTTGTGTACTTGTATATTGAATTTTGTAGAATCTTGGATGCCATTCATGCATATGCTAGGGATGGAGACGACTTGAGCATTTTAAAAGTTTTGGACTGTGGAACTCCGGTTGATTTGAAAGGTAATTATGTGTTATTATCCCCATCAACATACAAGTTTATCTGTTCATAGTATCAGATTATAGAGGGAGTTTTTGCCAATTAGTAGTTATGTAAAATTATGTGTCAAAAGCTCTTGTACATGACATTGAATACAATTTTATCTTCCATTAGGCTTTTCCCTTCCACAGTGAGGATCACTCGCTTGTGTCATGTTAGTCAAATTAGATCCAATAATTGCTGGAACTGATGGAGATCTAGAATGTAAAACTTCTTGTATTTGGATCAGAAACTAGTGTTCTTAACTGATCATCTACAAGGACAGGCATAGGCATGGCTAGCAGAACACGGCATAGAACCTTAGTAGTTAACTAGAAGCACCAGCGAAATGAAAAAGTCCTGTGACATGGAAATAATCTTATGCCTAGTCTATTTGGGGCTGTATTTATATTTTATCACTGTTATGCAGATGATGAGGGACGGACTGCATTGCACTGGGCAGCAGACCGAGGACGTTTGCATATTGTGAAAACTCTAGTATCTAAAGGTGCTGAAATTCAGGCCAAGGTAATATAAAATCATATTCTTTCGATTTACTTGCACAAGAGACTTTTCCAATAATGAGAAGAGTCAATTTTCAATCATCCATATGAAAGTAAGAAAGTCAGAAAATTAATTATGATTAACTAACATGAAACCGAAGTCCCTAAATTGGCAAACTTATTATGAGAACAAAAAGCTGCAGGAGTGGACATCTTGAACATTTGAGATACGGCTATCGTGGAGCATGATATCAACCCTATTCTTAGAAATTTTTGTCACAATTTAATAGCAAACATGGTTTGCTAGCCAGATCATTACACTTCATTGAAAAGAAATAATCTAGAATACAAACACAAAAGGACAATGGAATTGACACCAAATGAAAGCTCTTTCTTCATTGCCATCAATGAAAGGTCACTGGTCAGTACACTTTAATAGAGAATTATGTCTCTATGCATGCAACTATTTGTAAGAAAATCTTCAACTTGCTCTTGAGTTGGACAATACACCAACTCTATATTGTCTTTTTGAAGCTTTTCTCAAACAAAGCAAATGTGGACCTTGATGTGCTTTGTTCTTGCATTGAAGACAATCTTTTGCTAGAAGAATGCTACTTATGGTTGTCACAAGGTAGTTCTATTGGTGCTCCATCCAAAGCTCCAATTCCCAACAAGAGCTTGGTATTTTGCTTCCATTGATGACAATGCAGTCGTCGTTTGCTTTTACCTTATTTAAGAAATTGCACTTCCTTCTAGTGGAAAAATAAAGCTTGCAGTTGACCATCTATCATTTCATCAACATTAACTGCCCAATTAGCATCTGCATAACCCTGTAGTTGAAAGTTATTTGCTGTAGAAAGCTTCAGCCCATGATCTTTAATTCCACAGATATCGTATAATCTATTTTGTTGCTTGCCAATGTACTTTCCTATGCGACGACTTGACTTGTAACACTTATCAAAAATGCAATATTTGGACTTTGGTAGTTAGATAGATTAAACTACCCAAAGACTCCTATACAACTTTTCATCTGCCTTTTCAGACATATCCTTCTCGGAAAGTCTTTGAGTAGGATCAAAAGGTGTGGAGAGAGATGTACAACTTTCCATATGGAAATTCCTGAGAAACTTCAAATTATATCTTTTAAAGTTGTGTCATGACCTTTCATTATCCCAATACCCGAGCAATAATGCAAATGTGCTAAGTCCTTCATATCAAAGTAAGTAAGAAGCTGGTTCTTCACTTTTTGGACGAACAATAGATCACTTTGTGTGATTATCGAGTCATCAACATATAAGGCCATTATACTACATCTTTTATAATAGCACGTGTAGTTGGGTTTACTCCTTCGAGACCAAAATGTAGAAAGAAAGCATGATACCAACTACGAGGCGCCTGCTTGAGTCCAAACTGTGTACGAAGCTTTTTTGATTCTATAAGCCAGTTTATGTTTTCGTGGAACCATGTACCCCTATGGTTATTAAGTATGTATTTCCTCAAGTAGATATCCATTCAAGCAAGCACACTACACATCCATTTGACATAACCAAATCAAATTGAGTAACATGAGAGATGACTATTTTAATAATATTCATTTTTGCAGTTGTTGAAGTAGTTTTGAAGTAGTCATTACCCTTTATATGTGTAAACCCCCTTGCCATTAACCTTGCCTTTTATCAATCAATTGAGCCATTTGCATTCAACTTGATTCGATGCACTCTTTATTCCAACGAGTTTCTTGTGAATTGTAAGTTCAAATGGCGTCCAAGTTTGATTTTGCATGATGGATGAATACTCCTTGTCCATAGTAGTGTTTCTTGGACTGATTCAAATCGGCCGATTCATCCGATTTGAATTGATTTAGATCGGCCTTTTGGGAAACAAATAATTGAATTGGATTAAGGTTTTCAAAAATGAAAAATTTAGGGTTTTAAATTAGATGGGTTTATAGGCATATAAATACTTCTTGTTTAGGTTCATAGGCATGTAATTACTACTTATTAGTTGTCTATGTGCCTTCCATTGACCAATGACTCCTTGATTCTAATTGATAACCTCTGGAACTTGGAATCTACTACTCCCTACTCAATACTAAAATCTGATTGCAATCTGCAAAGTTCAAAGCTTAGACGAGTTAACGACATTTGAAATTTCATAAAATTGAAAAACAAAAAATGCCAACATAATAACATATCAAAATTTAATGATTACTCATGATTGCATATCATGAAAGTAGTTGTAGTCAATTGCTATTCGCATGGAGTCTAGAGTAGAATGAGTCCGTATATACATGGTACAATATTCATTAGTTTACACTGAAAACTCTGGAATCCGGTGTCAATAGTCTAGTATCTACAAAAGCCTCTTAGCCCTTCTCGGAAGCTCTAGTGCCTGTGAACTATCTTCCTCCTTATCACGCAGACTCCCTCCTCATCCGCATCATTCTCCTCCACACACTCCTCACCCTCTGATATCTTGTCATGCGGGTCCACATCTGGCTCTTCATTTCTAGTATTTTAGGAGCTTTGAGATGTTGCTGCTTGTTACCTTCTTTTTGCTGTGCCTTGCGTAGTAGATTCTACACAATGCATGTAAAACAACACAAGTACGGGACAAATCAAGATTGGCTAGGACTCTATCAAAGTTAACTTTAAAAATCAAGACTATAAGCGAAGTTCCAAGTTTCAACGTAATTACTAGTAGCCAGTTTCATACCTCATGAGTTTAGGGGTCATGGATTATGACTAAGGAGTCAAGACTCATTGCTCAAGAGTCACGAGACTCAAGAGCCAATGCTCATAATCGTTCAATTTAGCTATTAACAATTACAAACTACAAATTGCAACGAACCAATGGCTCTTGAGATTTGAGACTTGAGTCGGTTCAAAATAGTAAAGATTAAGTAATAAATATACGATTGTAATTTACCCGCACGGGCTCTCTCGTGCCTTTTGATGTATTAAAAGCTTGTAGGTTGGCATGCATTGTGTACCAACTTGTCTAGCTATGATGTGGTGAGCTTGTTCCTCCTTTTTGAATGTGTATATGTAAAAAGGACACCAATTCCTCTCTCATGCGATTGTTGTGTAGTCCTGTGAGAAAATTCAAAATGTAAGCTTTTGCAACCTGGGAATGCTACAAATTACAATGCAAACATTCACGCTCCGTGGATGATGATCCATAAGTTAGTTGATTCTTGAAAGTGTAAAATGTTACAAGTTGAACTTACAACTTTCAATTATGGAATGTTATGGCACGTCAGGCACGAAGACGTGGACTTGCAAGTATTGCGGGAATACTTATGGAGGTGGCCCCATTCGAATAAGGGCACATCTTTTACGGCTCTGAGGATACGAGATCTCTGTTTGCACTCAGGCGCCAGAGTCACTGAGGATTGTCGGGATCAGGGACGACTCTCATGCTACTACTTCAGCCACAGGTGATTCTTGTTTGATCTAAAGCTAAACAATGGTACATAAGTATGCCATTGAGTGTGTGGATCGATCTCTACAAGACTAGTTCCGTTGCAGTACCCATTTCATTTTCTTCTTCTGGAGAGACTCCTACAGTGCTAGTAGGTGGGGCGGGCAGTAGTGCTGCTAGTAGGGTTGGAGTTGATAGGGGACGGGGTCGAGGACATGTGAGAGGCTGGGATGTTTATGTGGCAGCCTTCCAGCAGTCGCATAGGAATGCAGTTGCTGTTGCTGTTAGGAGGTGCTTTTACTTGTGCGACCTCCCCTTTCATTTGGCTATGACCCTTGCATGGAGGGATATGATGCGAGTAGTATCTCGTATCGGTGTTGAGTGGGAGGGCCCGAGCATGGAGCAATTGAGGACGAGAGAGCTACATGCTGAGTGGCAGTCCGTGGATAATGACCTATAGCCCATTAGGAAGTCATGGGTGAGGTATACCTTATATCTTCAAAACCTTCAAGTTTCAACTTTGAACTTTCAATTTCCAAATTTGCAAGTTAGTTAAAAGGGGTCAGCTTTCAAATTTCAAGTTTAGCTGCGTTCAATGCTCTTTGGTGTTCAATGCTGAGTGCTCACTGCTCTAGCTGGTAACCTAGTAGCATGAGGCCTGCAAGTTACTTGATAGTTGGAATTGTTGTCAAATGTTCTAGGTATATGGATGCACCATACTATCAAATGGTTGGACCGATGCAAGGAGGCGCCATATTGTGGATATATTGGTGTCTTGTTGCATGGGCACCATGTTTTTGAGGTCCATACGTCGGAGCCAGGCATGGCATTGGATGGCAGGAGATTGTTTGAGTACATCTCACAAGCCATTGAGGAGGTCGGAAAAGAAAATGTTGTCCAGGTATGCACTTGCCACTTTCAAGTTTCAACATTGAGCTTTGAAGTTACATTTTGTGAATTGTGATTATTGTTTTGAACGTGTTACGTTGCAATTTGCATTTGCAATTTAGGCATTTATAGTTTTTTGTGAATTTTGACGTTCGTTGTGACTTGTTTGAACTTTGCGGATTCCACAGTGCTCAATGTTGAATGTTCAGGAGTTATGATTCAAGCTTTGTTAGAATTCCAATGCAGGTTGTCACAGACAACGCATCCAATTGTGTTTCCATGGGGAAGCTTATGAATGAGAGGTACCCTTGGATTTTCTGGACTCCATCTGCTGCACATTGCCTTGACCTCATGATTGAAGACATTGCGAGATTACCTTGGGTCAAGGAGGTTGTAGACATGGCACGATTCTTGGTGAGATTTGTCATCAAGAGACAGAGGGTCTTGAGCATGTTTAGGTCCCATTCCAGCTTGGATATCCTGAGGCCTACCCTCACTAGGTAACCAAGTTCCAACTAGTTTCCAATTTTGTTTTACCTTCAAGTCTCAATGCTGAACCACGGTTCGAACCATCGAATCGGACGGATCCGGTTTGAACCATTCAAGTCGTCTGCTGGACCCTAAACCTGAATCTTGAATGGGGGGCTGTTTGCACGAGAGAGAGAGAGAGAGAGAGAGAGAGAGAGAGAGAGAGAGAGGGAGGGAGGGAGGGAGGGAGGGAGGGAGGGAGGGTGGGTGTGTGTGTGTGTGTGTGTGTGTGTGTGTGTGTGTGTGTCTTGAGATTTTGTGTGTGTGTGTGTGTGTGTTTGTGAGAGAGTGTGTGTGAGTGATTGTGTGTGTGTGTGTGTGTGTGTGTGTTGAATCTTGATGGGGTTCAGTGTGGGGCCTGGGCATTGTGAGAGGGGTGTGGGACCTGAGTAGTAGGTACTTACTACTTAGTTAGAAGTTGGAACTTAGGAGTTAGTCCGAGTTACTAGTTAGAACTTAGGAGTTAGAAGTTAGCGGTTAGGGTTAGAAACTAGATTAGAATTTAGAATTTAGGGTATACTACATAGATATTAGAGACTCGTCGAGAGAGAGAGAGAGAGAGAGAGAGAGAGAGAGAGAGAGAGAGAGAGAGAGAGAGAGAGAGAGACCATGCCGAGGGATAGGGATCCCTTGTGGGATCACGTCACCATCGCTGCGGCCTATGGCACATCGGGCACAAAGAGATGGACTTGCAGATACTGTCACCAGTCTTACACTGGAGGGCCCACACGCATCAGGGCACATTTGTTACGTTTGAGGGGGTGCGAGATTGCCCCTTGCATGCATGCTCCTGACACGCTACTCACTCATATTGCATCGGAGGAGGTTGGCCCTTCGAGGATGGGGCCCAGACAGAGAGGTAAACATTCAACTCTTACACTTCAAACATTGATCAAGTTTTAACTCACATTAAGTTGGAAGTTTCAAGTTCAACAATCATTGATCATCTAATTTATAAATTGTATTGTAATTTGTCTTTTTTGGCAGATCGAGATGCAGTCACAGCGATACAGCCAGAGGTCACCACATCATGCCCCCCAGTTGCCATCCGCTCACCCCTCACTTCCCATGGCTCAGAGGACAGAGCTGCAGATGAGGCAGGGCCTAGTACCCGGCCTGACCCTCCTTTTGGTGCGGGATCCTCGACACCACCTCCAGCCGTGACCATACCGGCCCCACATTAGCCACTTGAGAGAGGGAGAGATAGACGGGGCTTGTTAGAGTCCAGTTACGACTCTATCATGACCTCGGCACGGCCGGTCACCAGAGGGCCTGAGGCCAAGTATTGGCAAGGGCCGGTGACCAAGGAGGACATCTGTCCCAAGTTGGGACCAGTGCGTCACAAGCAGTGACCCGGTGTGGCCGCCTGACAAGTTTTCAGAGATGCGGTGTGTCTTGACCGTCGGGACCCTAGCCGTCAGTGACGAGATGCTAGCCGGCAAGTAGTTGGGGTGACCAAGAGGGTCACAGGTCTTTGGCAGGGCACGAGGGTGGTACCCTATGAGTCACTCAGTATTCACAGGTCACAGGGGCCATGCATGCCATATGGACTGATCACCCACAGGTGGATGCCATGTGCCAGCTGACGGGAATAGCAGGTAGAAGGACTCAAAGAGGGGGTGCCTATGGTTGGGAGGTTCATTCTACACACTGGCTTCTAGGATTCACGAGCTTGGAGAGACTGGCTTGTGACAATTGGTATCAGAGCCTCGTTCTAGAGAGAGAAAGTGTAAAAAAAAGTTAGATTTTGCTTGCTTTTGAAGATTTTGTGGGGAGAAAGGTGGGAGATAGATTGGAGAAGTAAGCTGAGCCTCCATCGCTGCTGTTCCAGCTTACTAGGAGCCACAAAAATCCGTTTTAGGGGAGAAAAAATTGGGTAAATCTTTTCAGATGCTCCATCGCCCTCCTACACCAGTTTTCCAGCGCTGAAAGGGAAGAACAGAGTTTCAAACTCGAAGAGTTTTGGGGGCACCAATCTGCTACTGATCTAGCGCACCTTCTCCAGCTGTTCCAGCGCTGTTGAAAAAATTTATCAACTACTGAATTGGGAAGAGAGTGGAGCGCTGATCTAGCACATTTTCACAGTTGTTCCAGCGCTGGTTGAGCACACACAAATATCCAAAACGTGGCAGAAGTTGGAGTGCTGTTCTAGCACTGATCTAGCGCCCTCCTACAGCCTATCTTATCCCTGGAAAGAGAGAACGGTGGCCAGAAAGAAGCTTTTTGAAAGCCTGACCAGCGCTGATCTGAGGCCACATTAACACTCCAATTTGTGGGGAACTGGAGCGCTGCTCTAGCACCGATTTAGCATCCCTTTCTGATTGTTCCAGTGCTGGTTTCAGAATCTACAAACATCCAAAAGTTGTGGAAGCAACAGACCAGAGCTGTTCTGAAGCTATTTGAAGGAAGCACTGTGGTCCAATCAGACAACATCTGTTGTAGTCTACCGTTTTTCCTGAAGGGATGCCTTTGCTTGGATTCCAGGGAGAACTCATCTTTTTCTCTTTTCCTTCTTTGCTGTCTTATAGTTAAAACAAAAAAAAATTTGGTCAAATTTCCCTTCTCTTGTTGCTTTATTACGTGCAATTTCTAGTTTGATTTTGTTCTGTATCTGTTTTGTTACATAATGGAGGAAGATAGAGTAGATATTCCACTAAGTCCTCCCGTTGCTCTTCCATCACCACCACCCAGCCCTGTGCTTAGTCCTGCCCATAATCCGCCTACAATGCCTGCCCGTTCGCCTGCTGGTACTTCCCCTTCTGTGCAAGCTCGCATGGATAGTGTGGAAAAGACCGTCGCAGAGATGCGAGCGATGATGGTAGTTGGTGGTTATGCATCTTCCTCGCAGTATGCTCCACCTTATCCGTCTTCTGCTGTTCGTCCTATGTTACCTCCACCCTATCCAGAAGACTAAGATATTAAACCTACCCGTTTCGCTGGAAACACTCCCCAACGTAATACTGATATCGTAGATCAGTGGTTGCATAAGTGGGAAGAGTATTTTGATTTGAAACGGTCCCCAACTGATGAGGGTTGGTGGGTCCGCAAAGCTGCTTACCATTTCACTGATTTTGCTGATAGGTGGTGGCGCAAGTTGTTGAAGTCTAATCAGGCTCCATCCACCTGGCTTGAGTTTAAGCGAGCTTTCAGAGCTCAGTTTATTCCTCCACATGAGCATGTGCGTGCGACGGATGCTTGGCTTTTGCATCGTCAAAGGCAGTACATGGTGCAGGAATATGCTGACAGGTATCGTGAGATACTTATTAAGATTCCGGAAGAGATTCCCGAGTGGCTGGTAGTCCACAAGTTCATATTTGGCCTTCGTGAAGAGTTGATGCCTTCAGTGCTTAACGAAGGGTGCAAGACCTTAGAAGAGGCAGTTGCTACAGCTCTCAACTTTGAAGGTAATGTGTGCACCAAGGCTGAATCTGGAGCGCCAAGCTGGCCTCAGAAGAAGGGTTCGCAAAAGTCTGGCCAAGCTGGTCAGAAAGGCTTTTCGTAGAAGGATCCTATCTAGATGCAGTAGACTTTGAAGCGCAAGGCGGGATCTCCTATGGCTCGTCGTGCTTACGACAAGTCTCCCCTCAGTCCTGAGCAAAAGGAAAAGGCCAAGAAAGACGAATTATGCTTTTTCTGTCTTGGCAAGCATCTTTTCAAAGATTGTCCTCGATGTACGGGCAGGAAGCTCCATGCTATGCAACGTCAAGATGAGGGCAAGGATGAGGAAATTTTGGATGACTTGTTGGTAAGTGATGATGAGGACACTCGACGTGTCATGACTATTTCGGTGCGGAAGCTTGTTCCAGAGGCACCAGTTTGTTACTTATCCACCAAGGTGCGGGAAGCTTATCAGTTTCCAGATAGTGAACTGATATGCATGAGGGGAAAACTGGAACGTCATGACGTGCTCGTCTTGTTTGACACCGGTTCCTTGCATAATATCATCAATTCTCATGTGGTGAAGAAATTTCACTTGGCTACTGTTCCATCTGATTACCGGTATACTGTTGAGATGCCAGATGGTAAGGGAACAGAGGTTTGGGATGAAAGAATCTCTCGAGCGTCTTTGTCTATTCAGACGTATACCGAGAAGTTAGATTTTGAAATCACTAAACTAGCTAAGTTTGATATTGTACTTGGTAAGCGGTGGCATGCAAGTAAGCAGCCTGCTATAGATTTCAAGTCACATGTGTATAAGTTCGGGCATGAGGGTATGTCTCATGTCTTAAAGGGGGAGAGACCATCTGTTGAGGGTCCCCTTGTTACCTATATGCAAATAAAGAGAATGGAGATTCAATATTTGTGGTTGTGTTATGAGAATGTTGATTCCAGTTTTGTTTCTTATGTTGGTAATAATCAGATAAGCACACTCACTAATAAACCACAAGAAGCTTCATTTACTTTTGCATCCCCTAGTGCACATGTATATGCATTACAGCCTAGATGTGACCCAGCAAGTGAGTTGGAGAAGTCCATCCGCACGCAGTTTTAACACCTGCTAATTAGTAATATGCCAGAGGGATTGCCGCCTAGTCGGAACGTTGATCATCGTATTGAGCTCGTTCCAGGGGCAAGTCCGGTATGTAGGCCTCCTTATAGGATGAGCCTAAAAGAGGAAGAGGAAGTCAGAAAGATGTTGGAGGAGTATCTCAAGCTGGGGTACATCCGTCCGAGTTATTCACCTTTTGCCTCTCCTATTTTACTTGTTAAGAAAAAGGATGGTAGTTTCCGGATGTGTGTAGATTACAGAAAATTGAATAAGATCACTGTAAAGCACAGGTATCCGATGCCCAGGATTGATGATCTACTGGATGCGTTGCAAGGTGCAACCATTTTCAGTAAGATAGATCTCAAAAGTTGATACCATCAAATACAGATTCGAGATGAAGACGTCCAGAAGACGGCCTTCCGAACCCGTTTCGGTCATTATGAAGTTTTGGTTATGCCATTTGGGTTAATCAATGCCCCAGCCACGTTCATGATGCTCATGAACGATGTCTTGCGAGACTATATGGGCAAGTTTGTCGTCAATTTTATTGACGATATATTGGTTTTTAGTAAAGCGGTTGAGGAACATGAGATTCATCTCAAGACCGTTTTGGGCAAGTTACAAGCTTCTGTCTTGTATGCCAATGCTCAGAAGACAGAGTTGTGTAAGACTCGTGTCGAGTATTTGGGTCACGTAGTGACAGCTGAGGGTATTTCGGTTGATCCAGCCAAGGTGGCTGTGGTTAAGAAGTGGCCGAGGCCTGCCGATATACGCCAATTACAGTCTTTCTTAGGCTTTTGTAAGTTCTACCGGCGGCTTGTTAGGAATTATTCCTAGATAGCTGCTCCTTTAACGGACCAGTTAAGGAAAAACAACACTGTGGCTCGATGGGATGCTGAAGCTCAGCAACGTTTTGAGAACTTGAAGGAGTCGGTGGCCACGGCTCCAGTTCTCAAGATTGTGGATACCCAGAAACCTTTTGACCTAGAGACGGATGCAAGTGGCATTGTCGTAGGTGCAGTGTTGAGCCAAGAGGGTAGACCAGTAGCCTTTGAAAGTAAGAAGTTGACACCAGCTCAACAGAGATATCCTATACACAAGCAAGAGCTGTATGCAATTATACATGCGCTCAAGGTGTGGAGACATTATTTATATGGCGCCGAGTTTTATGTGTACACTGATCATCATACTTTAAGGTATTTTTGCACTCAGCCAGATTTGAAGGGCCGCCAAGCTCGGTGGGCCGAGCTGATGCAGGAATTTCATTAGGAAATTCGCTTCCGAAGAGGGAAGGAAAATGTGGTCGCTGATGCACTATCTCGTATACTGCATTAGATGAGCTTTACTGTGGTTGACAGTGGTCTCATGGAGGAGATTAAGAAGGCTCAAGAAAAGGACTTGCATTGTCAGCGTGTGTGGCCTAATGCGCGCAAGGTAGTCGACCAAACAGAAGCGTCAGTCGAGGCTGTTGCTTCCGTAGAGGCACACACCAGTTCATATTTAACATACACCGTGAAGGATGGTATGCTATTGAGAAATGGAAAAGTTTTCGTGCCAGACATGAAGGATCTTCGTCGTAAGATACTTCATGAATGCCATGATAGTCCCTGCGCAGGGCACCCTGGTATTGATAAGACCAGTGAGCTTTTGAGAAGGCATTATTTCTAGCCACGATTGCAGCGGGATGTAAGAGAGTACGTCCAACGTTGCACGGCTTGTCAGGTGAACAAGGCCGAGAGAGTGAGTCCTCCGGGCTTGCTACATCCACTTGAGATACCTACAGGAAGGTGGGAAAGCATCTCTATGGATTTTATTGTTGGGCTACCCAAGACCCAGAATGGATTCAATTCCGTTATGGTAGTGGTAGACAGGTTTTCCAGGATGGCTCATTTCATCGCAACGACCAAGAAGGTCACAAACCGCAAGTGGCTGAGTTGTTTATTCAGAATATTGTCAGGTTACATGGTCTTCCGAAGTCCATAGTTTCTGACAGGGATCCCAAGTTTACGGTAGCTCTGAGCATCCTCAGACGGATGGTCAGACAGAGCGAGTAAATCAGATCTTGGAAGATATGCTTAGGGCATATGTGAGTAGTGCGCAAATAGACTGGGTAAAGCATTTACCGCTATTGGAGTTCGCGTACAATGATAAGAGACATGCGTCCACTAGATTGAGTTCATTTGAGCTAAATTATGGTTTCAGGCCACTGAGTCCTACAATCATAGGGATTCCGCATAGGGTACCTAGTGCTGTAGAGTTTTTGGCTCAGATGCAGCAGAAGCTAGAGTTGGCACGAGATAACTTGTCCAAAGCTGTAGCTAGGGCAGAGAGTTATGCTCGTGAGAACCGTACCTATCGGGAATTTGAGAATGGAGATTGGGTGTATTTACTAGTCCCTTCCTCCTCCCTATTTATCTATTCTATTCTCCCTAAATTCTAAGCTGAAAGCATCATTCTAAACACTACCTCCATACGAAGCTCTCTTTTACAAATTCCAAGTGACAGTTAGAACACAAAACCACTATTTGGGTGCTTGTAGTCCTTGCCGCCCCTCGATGTCCTTGGAAGTTCAGAAGAACCAACCCCACTGACATGGGCCTTACCCCTAGCTACTCCCTCAGTCTGTCTCTCACACACAACACTCATTGGATGTAGAGCAAATGTGGATGTGCGTGTACTATTACTATGTGGAATGGGCTTTGATGTAGGCGTAAACAAAAGTAGAGAGAGAGCGACAACATTGAATGTTTAGGAAGGATTGAATCACCTATAATCGAGCGGTGAGCCTCTTGCTCTCTCGTGTTGGAGTGCCAGGTCTCGGCACTTTGTATGTTCTTCATTGCTTGCGGGCAATCGCCGATGTCATAACCCCACATAAACCCAACGGGGTTGGCTCAACTGGTTAGCTTGGCATCCAAAGTTTCTTTGGTCCCAGGTTCGAGCCTCCCCTTGGAAACCAAGAAGCATAACCCCACATAGAGGAAGATGTGTTTGTATTTTCTCGGAGTTGTTTTGTTGCAACACTTGCATGCACGTTTTTGTGCCTGAGGTGCCATATCCTGCTACAGTGATCAGATGATCCCAAGCGAGTTTTCTTGCCCCCACCATCTCTCAATAATCAAAGACCCTATATACAATATATGTAAGAGAAAAAACCTAAATTCTTTATTGAAATACAAAATGGCTAATTCCTAAATTCTAAATTCTAAAAGTTCTTCCCTTTTTTCTATCCTTGACCGCCTTATCCCTCTCCCTATTCCTCTTTCCTTGATTCTAATCCTCCATCCATGATCTAACCCATCTTCAAGTTTCTTTGATACGTAACTTCCTAAATTATTCCTCGATGCTCAAAAGCTAAGAATCTTATCTATCTTGTTGACTTGCTTGTATTTGGTGGGGTACTGGGTCTTAATTTAGAGGCTATTGGGATGACCTCCTAAAAAGTAGGAGAGTTGACCGATCAACAGGACACATGTCATATGCTCGCTGCGACACTTTGGTCCAATGTGTAAGTGACGTGTCAGATGGTCCTCCTATGGGTCAGCATACTGCCAAGTGGCCAGTGTTGGCTGTGCATGGAGTATGCCATGGGTTGATGTTAGGACGTCTCAGGGTCAAGTGGGTGCTTGAGGCAGGAGGGCGTGGGAGCTTAAGAGAGGGAGCCTCTTGCGTATGCCTTATCTTTCTACTATGCAGCAGGTGGCTGGGAGGAGACTTAGCAGCAGTGATGTGATGCCATATCTGGATGTGTCCATAACTTCCTCTTATGGTATTACAATATTTTACAAGAAAGAGGGTGGTTGCATTGGACCCTATACAAGATGGATCAAAATTAAATTCGAGCACATTTGGGCTACTCGTTCCCGATTCTTTGCAATTGTACTCAAATAAAGTGAAATATGTTTTTGCTGAAGAATTTTGAAAGCTGTCTGAAAACAAATTTCAATGTTTGCTGTACTGAGTTGACCATCTGTGAATATTGAAGTGACCATTGTTGAATGAAATCCTTTGAAATACACTAGGGTTAAACTATGAGATTTTTGATCTTCCTGTACTGTATTTTAAAATGGCTTTTTTCGTTTTCATTGTCATTGAAACTATAAGTCATTAGTGCAGAACTCGTATTCATTCATTGTATGGTTCTTCATAAAATAATTGAAGAGTCTTATGCTCCATTGTGTTCTGTCATTGTTGAAGGCTAGATGGCCACTTGAAGGGTAAAGACTTCAGCTTGTAGTTTTCTTGTTTAGCATACTACGAGACATGTCCTTCCAAACTTTATTTGAGAATTAAACTCATGCACAACATTGCCCTCATCAAGTTTCAACTAACAAATTGTATCTGAAATGATGCTCTCATGGCTCAGGAAGTTAACAGTTTCATGGCTTTTGTAGGATCAAGAAGGGCAAACTCCTTTACATTATGCAGCAGCTTGTGAACAAGAAGCAATTGCACAGTATCTTGTGCAGCATTGTGCAGATCCTCTGACTTGTGATAACGAAGGCGTTACACCCTTGAGTTGCTGTCCCACTTCTTGGATTTGGATGACTTCAAAAACTTGAAGCACTCATGTGTACATAGAACTGGCTGTAAATAAGTATAGAAAGTCACATGTAAATTTTGCAAGGAATATATTACATATTCTTGCTTTTGTTATATTTCTTAATGAACATAGATTCATTCACTTGAATGTGTTGTCGTGCTTTCAAAGTACTGAAGTTTTTCATGATACTGGATTGCAAAGTTCTCATTAACATTGCAGGTTGCAGCAACTAAGGATGAGTATGAAATTTTGTTGGTTAATACTGTTAGGTTGCACATTTCAATGGTTTGTCAACAAATAGACATGAGGTGAGCTGTTTTGATTTCAATAAAAATCTGTTGGTGTGCAGTATTGAGGCATAAGTCGCATTTAAGCATATTCTGTTGATTCTAACTTATTTTCGACCAACAGTGTTTTTAACCTGTCCAAGGTGCTTACTTAAGTGTGTCAGATTTCAGAGTTTTTTTGACAGATAAATGCTTCTATCATCTGCAGCTTATATGATGTAAGATATGTCCTGTTAGTGTCTATCACGGGTAGGCATATAGGTGACCATGACTGCAATGACTCACATCAAAGGGTAGCGTGTGCTGGGAGCACCACCAACCCTTGGCCTCAGAAAACTTTGTTCTTTTGTTGTGTAGTAATTTCACCTTTGACGTCTTCTCTAAAAATGCAAATTTCACCTGCTGATCTTGTATAAGGACCATTCTGAGCAGAAAGCTCTCAACATACTGCAATCCTAGCATAACTCTTCATAATCCCATAAAGGCTTTTAAAACAATAGCGTATCAGAAAGGAAAATTACAATTGTCAGTGTTTTCCAGTAACATGAAATTCCCAGGTCTCAGATACATGCAAACTAAAGATTGAATGAGAAAGCATAATAAATAACTATGTTGTTCTTACAATCATGGCTGCAACATGATACACCCTGATCCATTTAACAACCTTTGACTGGCAATTTTTTTATTATTTATGATTAAATTTACTTCCAGCATTAGTTTGTATCTTCTATCTTGCAATCATTTTTTTGACTCGAAGAATAATTTGAAGTGTATAGCAACGTGTGGTCTCTCTCTCTCTCTCTCTCTCTCTCTCTCTCTCTCTCTCTCTCTCTCTCTCCTTTTTCATGCATCATAATGTCATCAACATACTTGGATAGTTTCAATCCTGCCATTGTGCAAGCAAAGTATGCCTTCATGAAATGTTGTAAATTTCTCGTTGTCCCTAGATTTATAGTTTTGATTTATGTGCATAGCGATTGCTACATAATTTTTGGAGGTGAAGGTTGAAGGTGGAAGCATTGCTGGATCAGTGTACTTTTTAAAGTTAAATGATTGGCATGACATTTACAGGTGTAGTGTGTTATGAAGATGCTACATTGTGCTATAACGGTCCTCATAGTCCTTGTTTGTATCAAGCTACAATCTCCAAAACTGTGGATCTTGAGTTAAGTATGACATCATGTTGAATTTGTGACTACTATTTAAGAATGGTATAGTCTACTACAAAGTTATGAAGTACCTTTTGTTGCCCTTGTTAGCCACATTATCAATCATAGTTGTCTTTAAAACATGGTCAAACAGTGACTATTGGAACATTGATGTACGTCTGTGTTCATATTATTGATTTTTGTTCTTTCTTCACCAAGTGTACGCCCTTCAATCTACAATTATTGATGATAATTGAATACTTTGTTTATCATACTTGAGGCAAGTTACTTTCTAGCTCATTTGTGTTAGGAGAGAGAGAGAGAGAGAGAGAGAGAGAGAGATAGATAGAGAGAGATATTGATTTAATGTCTTTTCCATTTCCAAGGCATATAAGATGAATAAATACATATGTGTGGAACAAGTGGGAACGTATGAAATGTCTTTGAGTTTGTAAAAGAAAATGCGTTCAATATAAATTCAAGTACAAATAGCACTAATAAGTATAGAATTGTCCAAGTCTTATCACTTAGGATCCTAGTTCTAGAACCCTGCACGTGAGTCAACTTTAGCATAGATTAGCCAGTGGCAATTTAGCTCAATTAAAAGTTAGATAGCTTAGTTGAGAATTAGATAGATTACTTAAAAGTTAGATAGACTAGTTAATGTTAGTATAACCCATTAGCCCAGCTTAGGTTATATATAGTTGAAAGTTAGATAGGATAGTTAAGATTAGACATGGTAGCTAGCACCAAATACTTTACTTAGCATTAGGCCAAAACTGCTGCACCTAGGCAACACGATGTCTTCAACACCAAAGAAGTTGCTTGAAATTTAGAGATTCAACGAGCAAAATCTCAAATCTTCAACCTGTAGGCAATCTTGGATCAAGCTATAAGAATAGGAGAAGAAAACACCCCTACCTCACAAAGACTATAATGTAAGTGGGTGGACAATCCATCAAGTTGGCAAAGGACCTCAAGACCAGCCCGACAACAGCTCTTGCAGTTAGGGGTACGAAGGTGGCCACACTTCGTGCCATGCTCCAAGAAGATGAACAACAGTTGTGTATAATTGAAAATGTCATCATTTACAATTGCACATTCATTAATATTTGTCATGTCACAGATGCAAAAAAGACAGGAGTTAATAACGTGCCGCAAAGATCTACCTACAACAATCACCATTGTGGGAGAACAATAGTTTCAAATAAACTTTAGTAAAAATCCGTGTATACACTCTTTCATTCAATAAATGAAAGCCCAAGTTGGGCATCAGTACATGTATTTTGTGCTCCCAAATTCATAAAATGGAGCAGCATTTGATATATCAATGTATATTTATCTATGAATTCTATACATGTATTTGTTCTAATCTTAATTTAGTATAACTACATCATCCTTTGCACCATCATCAATAACGGGAGGCTGAAGCCTTGCCCTAGCCAGTATACTCAAGAGTTGGGATTGTTGAATCTTAACTCAAATTCTAGGATATACCTAATCCATAAGAAAGGATTGTGATTGGTAGATTATCCCGTATGAATAAACAAGATAGTGGAATTTTGGTAATTTCTTGTCTAAATTTGTACACCTGGCTTGATGTGTACTGTACAATGTCGGACTCTCCTAAGCAAATGAAGGAATGGCCATGAAGTTCGATTCGTCAACCCCACAACAAATTGCTTCATTTCCTTTGGAGGTCTTCACTTTGCAGTAAAATCTACAAGAAGTGTCGGCGCTGCTTCCCGCATGACCTTGTCTCTAATTTTGTTTTTCTTTTATTTTTTCAACAAATTGCGTTAAAGAGGATTTTCTCTATTTCTTTTGCCAAAATATAATTGGCCCTCCAAGAATTTCTTGCATATATTGTTACAAATGTATATATTTAAATATATTCTAGAGAGAGGATGTAAGGGTGGTGTTAACTCAGTCTACTATCCTATGTCATGCCTAGACCCTACTATTTGGATAATCATACATATACTTATGCACACACATACTCTCCCTCTTTGGCCATGTCCTCCCTCTTATGCACATACATACTCTCCCTCTTATGCACACACATACCCTATGTCATGCCTAGACCCTACTATTTGGATAATCATACATATACTTATGCACACACATACTCTCCCTCTTTGGCCACGTCCTCTCTCTTGGCCCCTGGCGAGTCACATTGTAGACGATGGCAGGGATGGTGCAAGGCCGGATGCAAGCTTGCCTCTTCTGGGGGATGCAGACGCCCAACAAAAGTATCAGTAGCAACAGAAGCAGACTATCTCTAGCAATGAGATTGAGATTCCAGTGTACGAATAGGCTGAGGTGACTATTTAATATGTGCAGCATTTTGCACAGTCATGCTATTTTGAAGTAGTGGATGTGAAGGCTTTTTGTAAGGATGAACATGGTAACGTCAAGCTCAGCATATTGGTGCTCATAATTTTGTTTGTGGCTCTAGATATGACATCCTCTCTACTCTGGTCAATAGCACACATTTTGGCCTCTGCTTTTATTGCAAAGATAGAATGTGCTTTCTTCTTCATTATAATTTAGCTTGTAAGCTTACGATCAGTTCCTCTACAACCTCTTTTAGTTCTTCACATTTGTCATTATCTTCTTTGATCTTGATACCTCTACAAGGGCAGTTGAAAGATCATGTGAGGAGTCCAGCAAGCAGAATCTTGTACAATATTGTGTTTGGTATACTAGCATTAACAAGACTTTGAAATGAACATAGAAAATATGTCAACCTGTTCAAGGGACGATGCTATGTGAGGGTCTATCTGGGTGGTTCAAGCAGTTAGTTGGATTACTTTCCAACTTTCAGATCTAAGAGTACCCAGCATTACACACCACCAGAAGAGGACGTAGAATTGTATCAGAGACCTTTTGAATTGGACTTCTAAATGTCACTGGTGGTTTGTGAGGTTTGGCCTATCAGAGGAGGCGTTTGGCAGAGTTTACTTGCAATTCTTGCGGGACAAGATTGTTGTGACTAATCAATCCAAATGCATGTTGCTGGGGAAGTCTCTTTGTACTGTGCAAGTTGTGAGGTTTATCATAAGCTAGATGATAATCTGATTTGCTCCTGTTGAAGAATATGATATTAGACATAATGTGACTGTGACTTATACAAGTACTCCTGTGTGAAATGATCTAGATTTTGAAACATGATCTGATATATGTAAAAGCTAAACTAGATAACTTCGCTGAGAATAAAGTTGGAATATGGCATATAGCCTTAAAAACTTAAGCTGAAACAATTTAATTGATAATGAATATGAAAATTTAAATCTATATTTTACTGCTTGATAGGCTTATAACCTATATACCTTTGATTATTTGTTTATAGAATAATTTTTTCATTCATAAAGGTAACGTAGTTGGTTCAGAGGAAGATCTTACCCATTTGGAGGACTTATCGCTTAGTGTTCCTTTGGAACCTGAAAATGTACTCAGAACCTAAGATAAACAATTGAGAAATCATTCTATCTCTGAGTGCTTGATCAGGTGAAAGGGTCCGACTGAGGATGATGATTCGACGTGGTCATTACAAGTAATCAATAATCATATGAGGGCCATGACCTATAATTAGACATAGGAGCACTTGCATGGTGTTTGACAGCTATAATGCAAGAATAGGTGATCAATAGCTTAATATAGGTTGCATGGGGATCCCAAGGAGAATATTCTCTTCTCTTGGAGAGAATACATACCATGGAAACTTGCCCATCTCCCTATAGGAACTTCAGATTCTTGAGCCAGGTTTTCTCTCCTCTCTTGTATTCATTCACTGTGGCTTGGGGGTGAAGTGGGGTATTGACTAGCCTGTTCATGTTGGTTGTGTGAAAATACTGTACTTTAGGACCATAAATGGATCTACAAAAGATCCACAAGAGTGATTGGATGCTTGCTTAACAATCTATCAAAAAACTAGACACAAAAAAGTTGATCTAGATTGGCAATTTGACAAACAACAAGCATTAACAATCAAAAGCATTGATAAACATTGAAATCCGAGCCCGCACGTGTGTACTACAGGCTATAGTACGGCCTTCAACCTGAGAAACAAGTACAAATTGATTTGGTTTCATTTGGATCACAAAAACTCAATGTACATAGTGAACTAGCTTGAGATTGCCAATGAGCTCCAAAAATTTTCTATCTTCTCACTATGGAGAGAGGGAATACATAGCAAATTCGACTTCCTTCTTGAAGTTAGGTGGATTTCCAGCATGTAATAAGGAAGTTAACTCACTCTCCTTGACCTAAAATGAAACCGTAGCCTAGATCCTAGAGTTATGCTTGGTAGGTAGCTAGTTGGTCAAATTTTCACCTTAAACTTAGGTGTAGGTCCTATAAAGTAGGGATGACCACCAAATAGACATGACCAACTCTCTTGACTTGACCTAACCTATATTAGGAGTGGGTTGCCACGTGGCATCTTGGCCTCACATGTGTGGAATCCACTTCTGTACAAAATTTACATTATACTACATGGTTTTTGATCAAGCTAGATTTGCCAATTTTTGGCAATTCTTCACAGGTTGGGTGGTTTATGCTCCACAGGTGTCCTTTTGGTTTACATGTGACAAGATTCTTGAAGATCTTCACTTGGCGATCGTTATACCTACAAGTCACAAATTGCTAGTTTATTGGTCAATTGTAAGGCCTCTAAATTCCTAATTTTTATTAGTATTCTTTTTTGGGCAGAGTGGGACCCTAAAAATTATAGGCTACTTATAACACCTATTACAAGTGGCTATTTTTACTTCAAATTATCAAAATAAGAAAGCTTAAAAGGATTATAAAACCTGTTATGACATTATTACTTATATATTCAAGGGTTGGCTCAATTGGTTAGCTTGGCATCCAAAGTTCCTTTGGTCCCAAGATCAAGCCCCCTTAAAACCAAGATGCATTATTACTTATATTGATTAGAAATCTTTGACCACTAATAACCTTCTTATATGACATCAAATTGATGAGCTACAAAATAAAAGTGTATTCTTTTTTAGCTCTATCACGTGGAATAAGGGAAGTTATAGTTTGAATATCACTGCAAAGCAATATGAATGCAACAATGATTTATTATTCGGTCAAATGGCGGTGAAATCTACTAATGATGGAATAATAGCAAATATTGGCTAGAATTTTTGGCAAATATCTAAATAGGATAGTAATTCTATATCATCATCAATGGCACACTTCCATATTCAAGAAATGGTATATCACGCACGCACGCACTAGTTGAATTAGTAAAGCTAAGTCATAAGGTACAATTGAATATGTGCCCCTTATTGTCAAGTTCTATCTTGAAGAGTCGCCATACCCTAATGTAATAGGAACAGAGTTCTAGGTTGCATGAGCTTGACTATCACCATAATAATTATTCCAAAGAGCTATTCACAAGGAACACCAAAATGAAAACATCATAGCTTGTAGAAAGCAATACATTATCACAAAAGCATAAGTCAAGCAAAGATAAGAGAGAATGGAAATCGTGGAACTCCTACTTATAAATGATCATGATAATATTCCATATCAGACAAGTGAATTTCAAATAAATTGCTCTTACTATCAATTATGATCACATACATGAATTCAAATGTATATTCACACATCAATCTTTGAAAAGTTTTCTTGGAAAATGTAAGGCCCTATTTTTCAAAGGCATTGCTGCCACATGCAGAAACAATTTGAACTGAGCAACCACATATTGCTGTGTGGCAATGCCACATGGGATTTTTTTCAATGATAGATATCAATTATTCCATAAACAAAAATAAAAATATGTTGTCAAACTAGAATATATATGCTCGTTCATAGAACTTCTCACATATACATGTGTAAGTGTAAATAACCCTTGTTCAAATCTATATGTTGATATAGTTGCCATGCACTCTGTATCTTTCATCTTGTAACTATTGGTCTCTCACAAAGTCACCTAATTTATAAAGCTTGGTAACACAATAAACTCAAATACAACGTAGGTCTCACTTTTCTCATCTATCTTTTGTCTTCAACATCACTCCTTATCCTGAGGTACAAATATGTGAGAGAGAGAGAGAGAAAAAGAGAGAGAGAGAGAGAGAGAGAGAGAGAGAGACCCTATAAGGCATTTTTTTTTGACAAAAAAAATATTCTAGGGTGAATCTCAACTCAATTGTGCCTTGTCAACTTGTGGTGGAATAATTATGTTACCCATGCCGCTGCAAGGAGGGCCAAAAATGATTAGAATAATCTCTTGGGATAGTGAGGAGAATAATAATTAAGCCTATTGAGCATTAATTATACAAAGAAAAAAACATTAGGAAGTTTCACACCACTAAGTTCTCATTAAAAAAACCCAAAATGTGATTGTGTTGGCATTAAACTTGGCATATTGTATTTATGTGCCTTTGACATACTACCCCCTCCCAATACTCCTCTCTCTCTCTCTCTCTCTCTCTCTCTCTCTCTCTCTCTCTCTCTCTCTCTCTCTCTCTCTCTCTCTCTCATTCATATACACACGTATATGAGATCTCAATTTCCAGTCTTTGAAGCCCCACTGTTTTCTTGTATGTCCTCGTTTGTGTGGAGGATTAAAGTTGAACCCATGGCCTCATAGAAAGGAGAGAAAGTCCTAACCAACCCAACCCACTTCTTGCTAGGGGGCATCAGAATTTTTTAGTCACGATTCCAAAATTAAGTCATCGCATCATGTCTTTTATGTGTGAATTTAAACTGCAAAAATTTGTTTCTGGGGTTCTAAAATGAATGAAAATAATCCACATTTCATTTTTATTTGTTACTTACATTGGATTCTAGAAGCTTGAAGAGCTGCGTTTTATTCTACAACATTCTCATAATATTGTAGAGCGTTATGAAACTAAGCTCTTGTCAGATGACTTCTCATACCCACCACAATTTTGAGCCGAGACACAAGAGTATGTGCATTGCTCTAGTGGATTGATGATTGGCAACAGAAACTGGCAGCAGTAATGATTGGAACTACTGATACAAGCGTTAGATGATGCATGAGAGATTGTTGTAGCTAGCTACGAACAGGAGTCACATTGCCCACCCCTAATTCTGATTGTATGCCGTATTCACCCACCTCACACAGCTAATGTGACAAGATCAAAGCGTCCTACAATGGCGACTGCCCAATTGCTCCTCTGCATAATCCAATTCCAGGATTGTGTTCGTAGGATCGGAAGCCTGAGAGAATGCTGTGATGCATTCCAGGCTTATGATGGGCCCAACGTCCACCCCTAACTGGCAGAGGAGCAATTGGTGAAGCGTATTTGAGCTCCGAAGATGCATTCAATCCATCCAAAAATTGTGCAGGCAAGACGACTGGGAATCCAGATAAGTCCTGTTGCTGCAAAATATCTCCACCCTGAGAAACTAGCTTCTTCAGAAAGCACCAGAGAGTTGCTCTGCTATTGGGAGCACCCGGAGATTGCTGGATTATGTAGCAGGCGAGGCATATTGGCAAGCCTAGAACATCTATGTAAGCTGGAAGAGAGTGGTCCTTCTTCGTCAGTCTTTCCGCCATAGCTTTCTTAAAGGCAGCGTTCGACCATAGAACTTGGTGAGCCTCTCCCACCAGCATCACAGCATTATCGGAAGCCATGTACATCTGATCCAAAAATAAGGTTTCAATTTTGTTAACTCTTTCGTTCCACGCAGCCATGGGTTTTGAGCATGCGTCCGCTTTACCACCAACGCTTTCATTCCCACTGCATAATCGAAGCTCCGTTAAGTGGAACGCGTCAGCGTCACGATCCTCGTAATCTCTGGCAGAGTTGCTTGACAGGGATGGTTCAGCCCAGGAGCTGGATCGTATTGGCTCATCTGGCAGAAGAGGGAGCGTTACCAGATCCTTCTTGCCACGGCCTGATGAATCTTCTTTGCTGCTCACTTTTTCTTCAGCTATGTCATAGTAGGACGATGCAGTCAGAAGACAAGGCAAGAGATAGTATGTGCAAAGATCGTCCCCGTCACAAGCTCCAGTGTTCGATGCTTCACTGGCAGCACTGTCAGCAATTCTTTCGTAGCAGCTGGATCGCGGTGATTTGCTAGGAACGTCTCTACCCGAATAGATGAACGAGAGCACTGACGGATCAGAAGCTTTTTCTGCAGCTCCTTCCATAAACGTGGTATTCTTTTCAGGCGTGGTTTTGCTGGCCATATCCTCCGATTCCACAGATAAAATTGCCTTCATCCTTCCAACAGCTATTGCTGTGAAAGGATTAGGATAAATTGATACGGCGGATAGGTCCAACGTCGAGCCAACAGATTGAGAATTGAGGTCTGGATGGGAGACCTCGCTTGTGGCGGTACCGCAGCGACTCCTTGCTCGTATTCTGCTGGGAGCAAAATCTTCTCTAGGCTTGATGGCTGGTAAGACCATTGCTTGTCCGACGTTGCGGGTTTTGTCAAACTTATTTCTCGTACAGGATCGCTTCGAATCTCTGGATGAGAAACTAGATGAAGTAGAGCGTTTTCTTGCGTGATTTTGCTTCAATCCCTTGGCAAGCAGACCTGTATTTTTGCTACTATCGACAGTTGAACAAGACTGCAGATCCTCTTCCTGCTTCGGCCTCAGCGGCTTAGGTGCTATCGGCCGATATTTGGACAGAATTTGATCTGCTTTTGAGCGAAACCTGATACAGCGACCTCCGTGCTCAAAGAGACGCATCCTCTTCAGACAGCAAAACAACCTTGAGATTTTAATCTGTTGAGGGGTAGAAACTACCTGTTGTAGAATCACCAATTTCTTTCAGCTTGGCTAAAACAAAGAGTGTAGCAAGAAACGAAGGATCGGACATACGCGTGCTTTTCCAATAGATCACTGTTAATTTGCAGCTGGGCTTGCACGATATTGCTATAGAAAATTTTTGACTAGGAAGGGACTATGGATCGTAAATACTCTTATGACAAATTAGAGCGCCACAACGATCCAGTAGATTGCCAACCTTTTTGTCAGGCAAGCATAAGGGAATCAATCACCCACCTACGCTATGAATCCACTTTCCATCAAATATATAAAATATTCGCAAGAGAAAAAGTGATCGAAGCTCAAGGAAAGGCCAGATTTGTTCTCAAATTGCCCGTATGACCCCAGCATCCACCATCCATCTCTCTCTCTCTCTCTCTCTCTCTCTCTCTTTCTTTTCTCTTATAAAGAAAAGGAACAGAGAGCTTGCAAGCAAAAGAGAGGTGGAGAAAAGGTGCTCGGTGCGTTTTTATTGATCCACGTTGATTTATGGCTGTCTTTGAAATAGCCACGTATGAATAGTTAGTTCAACCCATAACTAATGACATAGAGTGATCGCATCTATCTATAAATGAAAATGAATGGCTTATTTTCCTCGACATTAGGGTAGGGTGAGGGCTTGGGGGTGGGGACAGAAAGCTGAAACTTACCGATAGTGATGGAAACCCGAAAAGGACACGTTTTACATAGTTAGCATGGACACAACGTACCAGATTGCGCCGCGTAGACAGACCACGTTGCGGAAACCTGTTAGCTTTTGTACCGCCAGTGAAAACGAGCCACGTCGCTAAAATCCTGGACGATCCGATTCGTCCGGACTCCGGAGTCCCGTCTCCGACCCAGAGATAAAGTGCGGTTGCTGGCGAATAGAAGCGTGGCAGATGGCAGGAGAGGACCAAATCCAAATTTTCAACTTAAATAAAGAGCTGCCCTATTTGGGCCAATAGCAAGTGGCCACAATTATGCGATTGAAAAAGACACTAACACCGCTCAAATTTGACATCCAATTGGGATTTTGGGGAGTGGGCACGTGGACCAGCCTCTTGTTTGCTTTATGCTAGCCTAGGCCCATTCCAAGGAATTAGACTTTGGCTTATTTAATTAAGTGGTTGGGAAAATCAGCAAACTATAAGAATAAAATCGACAAGTTTTTTCAAAAATTGGCATCATAAAATGTCTTAACGATTTTTTATACAAGCATATATACCCTTTTATAAGTAAAAGCCTTCAAAAAAATCGAGAAGTTCTATATAATGCAAGTTTTTTGAGGATAACTCAAAAGAGATTTCCCGAGCACTGGCTTATTCATTGCTTGCATCATTTTGCCTTCCGAAGTTTGAGCCTCCCATTGGAAACCAAGACTCATAGGTTGCATGATTTTGCCTTCCCCTTGGAAACCAAGAAGCATAACTTGCATGATTTTACCTTATGAGATTTGAGCTTGCCTTTAGGAACCAAGAAGCATAAATTGCTTGATTTTATCATCCCAAGTGAGTTGGTGTAGTACTCGCTAACCCAAGTTTCATTCTCTATGATCCCATGTGTTTTTAACTTAATAATACCAAAAAAGATAACTTGATAAGATCTCATAGATGGTGACTTGGGCTTGCAAGCACAGGTTCAACTTTTAATGATTTGGTAGGTTGATAATTTCAAAAAGCATAACCTAAATAAGGGTGCATGCAAGGCCCCCACCCTCATCCAAAGATCCAGATGCTTTATACAATGCAAATATATACCACACAAACAACAAGTATATACTATATAGACAAACAATCCTGTAGGACACCCTCATCTAGAGATCCAAATGTTGTATATGATGCAAATATCTATTATATACACAAACAACAAATTTCATAACACACCAAAATTTTATCTTGTGGTAGTGGCCTCCAATGCTCATAAGAACATTTTTTGGCAAAAGCCTTTTTTACGAAATGTTTGGCTATAGCATATTGATTTCATTTTGAAGAGTTTCAAATTTGTCTTACAAGTTGTGGACTTCTTATGGAATTTGTTATTTGCTTGTATGCTCTACATTCATTGCTTGCTTGTGATACAAACCTTTTAACTTGTGCATATTTAAGATTTAAAAAAAGTAGTTACTAACGAATAAACAACATTTATTTTATTTTTTGGGTTTTACATGAGGCTAGAATAAGTTGTTGCAATTTTTTATGACACAAGGTTAGAGACTAGTAGAGACTCTAAAATCATTTAATGGCTAGTATACATGCCAATGAGATGTCTATCAATTATAATTATGATTGAGAATGGATTGGCTTGTGGAACACCATGTAAAAATGCTATTTGTACATCCATTTGGTGAATTTTTAGATCTGCCACTACTGTAAATGAAAGTAAAAGTTTGATCAACGAATGTTTTTGACCACGAGACTGAAAGTTTTCAAATAATTAACATTCGAGACTTACCAACTGTTCAATTCCCACTTGGTTATGACTTATCCTAACCTTCTACTTACAACGACATTTCCTACTTCATACAACTAATCAATTATGCCTACACATTTCCTAATAATCAATTTACAGTTTCTAATTTCCAACCACAATTACATTCTCAATAACTATATGGGCTCTTGGCCCAATACATGTTACAAGTAGTCATCTCGACCCTACACATATTCCCCGTTGCCCTCTTCTGCTACTTCCTTTCTCTAAGGCGCTTGTTGTCATGGTCGCTATCGTTGTAATCAGATGTATCCATTTCAGAAAAGTCACTTTCCAACTCGCCCCTGCCTTGCCCTGTGAATGCCGATGCAATTGCTGGTGTTGGTGAAATACCAAACTCTTCTGTGCCCACCGCCGTTGGGATGAGACCATATCGCAATGGCTGAAGCAGTAGTCGCTGCTGGTTATCAAACACATTTCGGACATCTATGACACTGCTCAACAGTCGAGGAGTTGTCTTCATCAAGATTGCTTCTTGCAGCCATTCCGTGTTGATTTTCGTATATCGTTGGTTAAGAAACAACTCCTGCGTTGTCTGTATTGCTAATGCAATAAAGTTACGGAACTCTATTGGTTTGTGAGTGTGATAGCATTGTGTCCCTTTGTTTTCTTTCCTCTTTGTAATACATTTCTTAGTTTCGTGCACTCGCTGCTGAAAATGCTCCTCCCAGCTGCAATACAATTCCCATAGTGTTGGGTATGTACGATCTATGTGTGGTGTGACGTCCATGTATACTTCTTGGAAAGTAGCGCAATCTCCTGCTATCCAGGGTTTAAACTTTCCTTGCCTCTGCACCATGGCGTAGTGTATATCATTATGCGCGGACAAAGCAATTTCTGTTTGATGTACATACTCAGCATACAATAAAGTGTTCCCAGTTAGGATTTCTAATCCATCTTGGCATCGTATCTTTAGACCCCCTTGAAGGAAAGCCCATGCTAACACTGCTCGAGTCTTCAAATTCGATTTTGCCCAGAAGCTGTATAATTCGCACAAATCCCATGGCTCATCCCATTCTTCCCTGGTAATGTCCCTCATCCCTGGTAAAAACAAATAATCAAGATTTCAGGCATGCTCAACATTCCGCAGAAATATCCAAGGTTTTAGAATCTTGTAGAGAATCGTTACCTCCCTCCCCATTTGTGTTCTGGGCCTCTTCACCTTGTATTTTTGTGGTATTAACATTTGGCCTGCTGCTATGACTGCTCCCTCTTGAGAACTGGGTGGTGGAATTTGCATCCTCGGCCCTAAATTTTGCTTAGCTTGAATCTCCTCTTGAAGACTTGCTATTTCGACCCTGTGATTTTTTAGCTCTGCCTGCAATCCTACACATTTCTCTGCTTTGTTCTCGAGCTTCTTCCGCCACTCAGTTGTGTCCTGTTGTAGTTGGCTGACATCTGTCCTTAATAGCTGCAGATTTGCCTGTGCCTGAACGCCTTCCTTATGATTCAGCCAGTCCTGACATTGCTGTGCAACTGGCAAATAGCATTGTTTTTCTGCTAGCTCCTTCTCTAGCTGCATATTCTCTTCCCGTAGCAAACTCTGCTCATCTATTCAACATTTCCATCTTCTCATATA
The DNA here is from genome assembly GCA_029204225.1 of Diphasiastrum complanatum. Lineage (NCBI taxonomy): Eukaryota > Viridiplantae > Streptophyta > Lycopodiopsida > Lycopodiales > Lycopodiaceae > Diphasiastrum > Diphasiastrum complanatum. Next base: position 15,840 of record MU832915.1, on the reverse strand, counting down.
CACGAGTGCTCAAAATATCTGTGGCCCATGCTTTCAAGCCTACATTATCAATCCACACTAGACCACCTGCGGTGATGCTATCTAGTTGAGCTTGCAATAAATCTCGCTCATACTCAATAACATCCTTACAGGTCTGCAAAGTACTTGCCTCTCTCTGATATTTTGTGATTCTCTCAAAGTATTGGGCATTTTTACCCCGTAATGCTTTGTTATCATCTTCTATCCTCTGCAACTGCTCCCTGAGTGTGTCGATACATGTGTCATTCTCCCCTCCTAGCTCATTGTGAGTTTGCAGGCAGTAGGTGGCAGTTCCAACTCACTCACCGTTCATGCTACATGCATGGGTTATTGATGCATGAGGAGTGTACTATTCTCCATAGTCAAATGGAGTGGCTGAATGTAAAAATCGTACACTTGTCGAATGTGTGAAAAGCATGATGTTACATGCAAGTTTGTTGAAGACTTTCTAGGAAGAAGCCGTCTCGACAACTGCATAGCTTCATAATTGACTTAGAATGAAAGCCTTAGTCGACTAAATACCCGAAAAGGTATGGATAGGTTCAAAAGCATCAGTAAGGTATCTTCAAACTTTTGGTTGTATTGCTTTCACACAGATTCTAGCAGAACTTTGAAAAAAGCTAGATTCTACTAGTTCTAAGTCTATCTTTTTTGGATACTCTTTGAATCATAAGGCTTATAGGATTTACAACATAGTGACTAAGAATATCTCAGTCAATAGAGATGTTATCTTTCTTGAAGATCAGTTTGTCGGTCTCAAGGAAAATGAGAAAGTTACAGATGTCGAATCCATACATGATATCATATCAAGTTCTAATCTCAACTCTACTTTAATCAATGATTCAAAAGAAGCTCTCTGGACTCCGCTAGAACGGATCAAAGATTTTCAGCCATAGGAACTTGGCGCCGGCTGGATTCTGGTCACGACTCGACACAACCACAACAGCAGCAACCGTATATGCCAGTTCCTCAAAAATCAAATCGACACATAGTTCCTCTAGATAGATTTATCGACAATGCCATAGCCACTTGTTATTTGTCGAGGATCTAGTCAATTATTCTAAGACAATTTCTAGTCCAGATGCATATCAATGGAGATCAACAATGGAGAAAGAGTATCAATCTCTCATTAAGAATGTTACAAACCTGCCAGTTGGTAAGAATATCATTTCTTGTAAATGGGTTTATCGAATCAAATACAAAGTTGATGGATCAATTGATTGATGGAAGGCAAAGCTAGTTGAGATGTCATTTTTGAATGCTATCCTTGAAGCCAATGCTGAAGTCACATCCATGGTCCCAATGACAAGCCAGAAGGACATCAAGGGTAATGATCAATATATCCTCGAAGAGTCACTATCAACACAATATCTAGTTATCGCTAATAAGAGAAAAGAGACATACTTTTATGACATCAACATTGATAGTCCATTCTCATCTGTTACAGAAGAAAATCTTAATTTAAGAAAAAAAAATGCAAGTCCTAAGCGTTTGAAGATTGCAAGGGTCTCATCACCAACCATTGACTTAGATAGTTCAAATGAGAAAAGCCCAACAAGCAACATTTGGAGACACACCACTCTCATACCCGAATGTTGTAGGACGAAGTGTATTATGTCAAAGCCAAGAACAAATACTATAAATAAACTACTAGGAAAAATTGAGACACATCTAACTATACTTGAGATTCCCAGGATTTACAACGGGGATGTAATCTTTGAACTCCCTCCAACATTTGACAAAACTAGTGGAATGGATGGCATGGAGCAAAAATACACAGGCTGTCACGAGCAATGTGATTGAGTCTCAAGTACTATTTTGGAGTTTATTGAAATTTGTGTGCGGGACACAAGAAAGCAGATTTTCATGGGTTTATGACAGATGAGGCACAAGCGAACTGGAGAGCCGATCTGTTGGGGATAACCTGATACCACTATGTTGGTGATATGGTATAAGGATGATCAGGCCGCAGTGGAAATAGGAGGCCGTCCTTCCCAACAAATAAAAACAATGACAATAACTTGTAATAGGATCTAGATTTGTGTTCGGACAAATTTTGGCTAGGGAATGGTCCAGCCAAAACGCCTTACCGGGGGAAGGACCCACATTGTCCTTAAACAAGTGATCAGAGTCTGACCGTTTCAATCCTGAGGCCCCTCTGATCACCCCGTACTCCCAGGTCAATGAGAGTTTTCTAGATTCTCAGAGATGTGACCAACGAGAGATCGGCTCCATTTATCTCAACAGCAATATCTCCAATGCGAATCTCTCAAGTTGTAGTGTCAAAGGATATGATATCTATATTGGCAGGCCCTAAAACACGTAAAACTAGATAGAATCTACGTGGTCCAAAGTATACTCCGTTCATAATGTGGTTCTTTGAATGTTTCTAAGACTGTCTAGACCGTTTGCTAACATCAAGTGTAGAAGTTGGCTCTTCTACAGTTGGGATTGGATCTTCTGAAGGTTAAGTAATACACCTAAGGATCTCGGTCAAATCTTCATTAGTAGAAGCTGGTGGAGGAGGCCAACGGGGTATCACTGTCGCGGAAGCGAGAGAGAGAGACTGTTTTGTGTTCGTCTTCTCTCTTCTGATTCGCGAACAATTTTCTTTCTTTGAATTTTCTTTTCGTGCGGAAGCCATTCTTTCTGCCACACCGTTGTATTCTAGTGTGTATGTAGGAGGGAACTGGTGTTTGATCCCTTGTTCTTCGCAGAATCTTGAGAATTTTGTGCTTTTGTGTTCATCTCCATTGTCAAATCTAAGGATCTGTATCTTTTTCGAGGTGTGTCGCTCTGCGAATGTCACGAACTTCTTGAAAGAATCAAATACTTTGAATTTCTTCTTCAAGTAGTAGATCGTGGTCATTCGGCTGTAATCATCTATGAACGTTAGAAAATATCTCGAACCTGAGAGCGAATCTGTTTTCATCGGTCCACGCACATCAAAGTGGACAAGCTCAAGAACTTCCTTGGCTCTTCTTCTCTCGTGTGTGAATGGATTCCGATGTTGCTTGCCTTTCTGACAAGCTTCGTAGAACTCAGTCTCGAATCTTGAAATCTTGAGACCTGTGACAATGTCCATCCTGCTCATGTCATACAGGCTCCACATGTCCAGATGATACATTCTTCTATGCCAGAGCTGATCTTCATTTTCTGAAGCATTTAATATGCTTTTAGAGTTGGTGATTATTTTGGCCTAGTAGAGATTTCCTTCTCTGCATCTGACCGTCAGCAACTTGTTTGTCATTTTCTCGATCATACGGCAAGTGTTGTCGTCGAACAAAACTCGAATGCCTAGATCTGCCATCTTGGAGACAGATAGCAGATCCTTTTTGAGTGAGGGCACATAGAGTGCTCCTGGCAGCTCTACTTGGCCTGACAGTGTTTGTAGCTATAGAGAGCCGATGCCTTTGACATCGTGTCTACTTCCATCGCCTAGAATCACTGCTCTGTCGTTTTTGAGTTCGCGAAAGTTGATCAAGATCTTCTTGTTGCAAGTTATGTGAGATGTTGATCCTGAATCAATGACTACATCGTAGTCGTGTTCAGAGTAGCTTGTCAAAGCTTCGTCGAGTATCGTGAAAGTTTCGTCACTTTCATCATCTTTTGATGACTCTGCAATGTTTGTCTTTTCAGCTTTGTTTTCTCTTTTTGGGTTGAATCTGCAGTTGTATGCAGAATGCTCTTTCTTCTTGCAGTGCATGCAAGGTATTACTGGATTGAACCAACATTTGTTGGCCGTATGGCCTGGTTTGTGGTAGTGATCGCAGAAAGAATATTGTTGATTCGAGGCCTTCGTCTTCTCGAATCTTGGCTTGTTTTTGTTCTTCTTTTTTTCTTTCGTGAAGAGAGCCTTCTCTTGATCACTACTTCCCTCTCTTCGCTCTCATCAGTCTCTCATCAGCGACAAGACTGACTGCTTTGTCGAATGTCTGGTAGACTCAGTATGAGCATTCTCAACGGCTGATAGGATGTCGGTAGAGATTTCATGAAGTACATTAGCTGATGTGGTGCTGGGACCTGGTGCTCCTGTCTTGATGCAACGAGTTGAGCGAAGATTGTTCCGATCTTCTCAACGTGCTAATCCAATTGGTTGTCATCCCACCGTATTGATTGCAGCTGATTGTGAAGGTGCATGACTGAAGCTGCAGTCCTCACTTCATATTTTTGTTTCAATCTTTCCCATGCTGCATGGCTGCTTTCGCAATTTTCAATCTGCATGAGTAGATTTTTATTTATGGACGAAACGATGATCGCCATTGTGCACTCATCCTTTCTGATCCATTCAGCTCTCCTCGGGTCTCCCTCTGGAGGCTGCACCTCTGAGAGCTCGATCACCGACCAGATGCCGTCTCCCTACAAGAGTGTTTTGATTTTGAATTTTCAGATTTTGTAATTTGCACCATCAAGACTGATCGCTACTCTGGTATGGATTGTCGTAACTGTATTGTGTTGTCTGAAGGAATCACTGCTGGGATATCAGTAGTGATGACCTGTAGGCTCTGATACCATGTTGCGGAAGTGCGAGAGAGAGACTGTTTCGTGTTCGTCTTCTTCTCTCTTCTGATTCGCAAACAATTTTCTTTCTTTGAATTTGTGCGGAAGCCCTTACAGGATCCCAGACACTCGACTACGCATCCAGAACATATTTTATTCTAACAATCAAGAGACACAGCACAAGACCAAGAGATACGCGAAATAGAGCGACTATATTATCAGTTTGGTTTTAGAGCGAGATCGTCAGTGTCTCATTCGTTGGTGGATTGACTCTTTGCTCTTTCGCTGTGTTCTGCTCGTTGACAAACTTTCATGCACAACTATGGTATTTTTGCTTTCTTACTCTATTTGCTACGTCTCTCTCTGTTTCTTACAGATCTCTAGAGGTATTCTCTTTTTTTTTACTCTTATCGTTATGCTCCAAAGAGGATCGTTTATACCTCAACTATGTGGAGTTTACAACATAGCCAAACGTAGAATCACAAGACTAGTTAATGCCAATCAACTAGTTAGTTAGTCTTCGTTTCAGCTAGGCGTGAAGCCCGTTAAGCTACCAGCTGACAACGCGAAAGACTTCTCTTCGTGTGTTTTCGTTCTTTTCATAGTTTTTGTTGTGTCCCTAGAGGTGTGTTTACGATTCGCGATTGATTCGCGAATCGTTCGTGCTACGAGTCAAAGACACGTTGACTGTCGCGAATTGTTCTCGTTCGACCTTCGTGTCTTGTTCATGCTGCGACAAAGTTGCATAAGTTCACCATTTCTGACAATCACTAATTTTGTATATCGGATGATTGTTAGGCCTACACACACCCAGTTCAGATTTTCTGCTAGCTCGTGCACGCTTAACGTATTTTTGTCGGCTCTATGTCTGATTCGAAATAATCGATCACCTGGGATGAGGAAACGCTAGACATAAGGACTATAGAAGTAGTAATAGGCTGCCCATTGTCACACTATATGACAGAAGTCTCCTGGTAGGGAAAGGTCACGTAAAGTCGTACTTGTCATGGAAAGTCTATTGGGGTCAATGCTTGCTCAACGGATTGCAATTGTAAGGTCCGTGTGATTATGAATATCCATTGCTGAGTATAGCGTGGCCCTTACCTGAAATCCTTCATTGTCCACATCTAGTGCTAAGTCTCCAGTTCGAAGCCCATGTACTGTAGTATCGAGTCCTATTGTGGTCACATAGAGTCCGTTTAATCGAAGTATAGGACAATATCGCCATGGTCGGCGTTCATCATTCATGCCCTCACTATGTGGTTTTATACAATGACACTATTCTAGTAGCAAAGATTCCCTCTCAGCTTGGGTGAAGTGTTTAAGATTCTCAACAACTCTAGAAGGTGTGGGTTTTGTTCTAATTCAATCTAGATTTCAGAACATTCCACTCTCCAATCCATTCCTCTCTTCACTCAATAATTCTTTTGATAACATCTTTTACCCCCTTACGTTGAACGCTCACTTGCTTGGATCAGTATGGGTCTGATTATGACTTATCATTGTGGTTCTTCCCCAAAGATGATTCTAGGAAATGTATCATCCTTCCATCTAGATCTTACATATCATGACATGGTTTTGTTGATAAAGGAAAGTACAAAATTTGACTCATTCAAAGTGTTGATAAATCCTCTCCTTAAAGTCACTAATGATAGCATCTGTTGTTATGTGATGCTTATCTATAGTCATATCTTCTTGCAGAATCCAATCACACTATAGTAGAATGGCAATTCAGATATAATCGGTATGAAGTGAGCTTTTCATATATCACAGTATAGGGCTCATAAGGTGGTGTTATATGCTGGCAGTAAACTGGAAAACCAACCCCTCCATCAATGTTTGTTACAACAGATGTAGGTTTGATCATTCTAACGTTATCTCACTTTTCTCCCAAAGTCTCCCACTTTTACGCACTCAGGCTAAGGAAATTTGGGACTCTTAGTTAAAACAGTGGTGTATCTTATTTTTGGAGATTTTCCGTTTTTCGATTTTTTTCTTTTTCTTTTTTCCGGTTTTCCAAATGATTATATATACACTGATGTGCTCGTGCTAATGCGTGGACCCAGGTTTCAGGGGCCCGTGAATCCTCTAGTGCCCGTATATTCCGACGGCACACTAAGGATTGTGTTCTATGTGGGAATTTTTTTTTTCCAATGTTAATCCCTAGACCCAAGAAAATATTTCGCCTCTTTGGGTCTTAATTAACCCTTTTTCTATGTTCCAAGAGATCGAGACACCAAGAACGTAGAGAATCAATTCCATTTACCATCAAAAACCCACTAGTATTTGAGAAAAAGTAACTAGGCAAAATCGAGCTCAAAATGCTTGCATGCACGTTCCTATCATTCAGACAAAAATTCTTAACCTTACTTCTAAGCAAGACTCACGATGAGTATATGAGATGGTACAAAATTCATGATTATACTTTGTGAGCACATCACACTAAACCATGGAACTTTAAAAAAAAAATTTTAAGTCGACATTCCTTACAAGTAGCCACCTGCAATCAAGTTGTTAGTCATAACTCTTCGCATTTATCATTAACATAATCGTATCATTCAGAATCAAACCTTCAATCATTAGTAGAGACAAAAAGTTTTGAAATTATACCTCATCAGTACTAGTTTGTGGCTCGAACTCAGCAAGTAGAGGACAGGCATTTGGAAAATGGTTTTGTGAGGCCACTTCCCCAACACACTTTTGCTCGCACTTGTGATACCAGGGTTTTGAGATGAAATGCAACGTTGCAGAACTGGAGCACACTCATTTTTCTCCTACTCGCTGCTCGCACCTCCCTGTGAGGTCCGTTTGCTTTTGGTCGTCGTTGTCTGGCTCTTCCTTCTCCTCGTTGGCTACATTATGTGAAAGGTTGTAGATCAAGAACTGGAAATGAGTAGTTGGTGCTATGGATGACAGCTCTTAGATCAGAGAGCGAAATCTTCAAGCCACAAAAAGGTTGTGCTAATTGCAAATAGCACTGAGCACGATTCTACCCACTCTTCCTACTGGTTACAGTAGCTGCCAACGGCCCACAATTTGCTCTTCTCAGATGTATCCCTCCCCCAATCTGCCGCCTCCTCTCATCCTACTTTCATCTTGTGATAGCAAATGGCTCTAATCAAGCTTGAATATACTTTTGACAGGTTGTCATTGACAGAAGAGCTACAGATTGATCTCATAGAAGCTTCAGCTTCATGTCCTTCCTTGGCATTCTTTATTAAGGAAATAGCAATAGTCTTGATGCTTTCACCAGAGCTCCCATTGTAACTCATAAGTATCAGGCTTTCTCCTTAGGGCTCTGTCTGAGAGCACTGGCATATGTACTGGTTGCTTCTTTTTCACACAGAACTCACAGACTTGCTCATGCTATCCTCACAACTAAAACTGGAAAATGAAATACTGAATGCATTCCAGCATATTTCTTCTTTAACAATCAGCTGGTTCCTCTCCCTATTGTCATGATAACATTGTTTCTACTGATGAGAATTAGGATAGAGCATGGTTCACTAATAAGAAATCAGCAGTTGTAAATCAAAAGAGGAGGCACTGGGAACTATTATGATTTAATGCTGGGTAGAAGGAGTGATTTTCTAAAACTCAGCCTGACAAAGTTCAGGAACAACGTAAACTCAGCATGCTTTTGCACTACTGAAAGGTTTCATCCTAACAGTCTATACAGCAACCCATCCAAACAGCCTAGGAATGGTAACCATGATTCCAAAGCACAGAACTAAACCGTTATTCTTAAACCAAAACATACACACATGGAACAGTCTAGCAGAAACTCAAAATCCAAAAGAAAAGGCAACATTCCACTAAAGGATAACAGTCCTAGAATCACAGGAATTCAACTTCACAACCATGTCACCAGAGAATCAGCAACCTGAGGCAGATTATCCACTCTTTGAACACAACCCAGCAGTGTGAAAATCCCATCAAGAACCTCTAGCAACCAGTGAAGAGAAAGGGAGCTTGAACCCATTGCATACCACCATAAAGTTTTTTCAAAAGCTTCCTTCAGCAAAACGTCTGTCCACTTTTATAGGCCTCCTTCAGCAAAACGTCTGTCCACTTTTATAGGCCACTTTTATAGGCCTGGAGCCCACCTATTGTCTTCATTTTGTCATCATGTTTTACCTTCTCTTTTTCTCAGCCCTTCAGCAGTCTTGTCCAAGGCATTGAATGCTATTTCAGCATGAGCCTATGGAAAATAGCTCCTCATACCTATAATCTTTTTGATATGGGGTTTTTAACCACTTGAACCCCCAATTCCACAAATAAGGCCTCCTCTTGCATTGAAAGTGATTTGGCCTCTTTGACATGTGCCTACTAAGTTTGGCCTCATGTATAGTGCCATGTGTTTTTCCTTATGAGCTACTTAATGAGGCCCTTTTTTGAATTTGTCCATAGTTATCTTAGCTTTTGGTACAATGGTCACCAAGTCATACTCTATTCCCTTGTTATTGGCCCTCCCCTTACATTTCCCACTTATCAAGAACCTCTCTTAACCTTAGCCATCTGATTTTCGAGTTGTAATTTCGTAATTTTGATGACTGAGCCCCCTCTTCCTACTGAGCAACAACCTGAAAACACAGTACTTCGGCTTTTATATTAGTATCGAAAATCACAGTACATTGCAATATTTTGGCACAGTGGCCGGAGTTGTATTGTAGGCCGATTTTTTTAAAGGCTGTCAAAATTTTTAAAAGCCAATTCTAAGGCTGTAATTTCTCTAATGAGATAGATCCAATCACTTTTATTTACTTAATAGGTACTCCTTCGCCTAAGTCTTCATATACATAATCCTAGTTACACTCCCCACCCCACTACATTGTTTTAGTCCCACTTCCTCCTCTCAAACCCATTCCATTCATGCTCCTAGTCAATCATACATGCCCTTATGACAATGCGAAGGTAATGCCCATTTTCTGTCAAAGCTGATGCATAATGCAGGGACATGGATGCAATTTGTTGAGGTTTGTTATGGATGGTTCAGGCACATCGTGTCTACATGATGCATCACTGGTGGTGAGTATAATTTGCTAATGGAGTCATTTCTGATCTCTGCACTTCAACACAAGTTAGCGCATCCAACAAAGTTGATATAAAAGGACTAACAATTTTTTTTAAAAATCTAGAACAAAGAGTAAGTCAACCAACAACAAGTAAAATAAACGAGCCCTTTGAGTGCTTTTAAGCAACTTATCTTTGTACTTACTTATTAGTTGAATATACAGTTTGTGGAGAGCAATTCTGTTGTCTTGTCTTGTTGCACTTGACATTGTGTTGTGGTGATTGATCCGGTCGGGTGTTTAAATTGTGTTTTCTTAACTTGGTATCAAAGCCCCTTGGTGGCTTGAATCACCGGACAAGAACAGAGAGCTGCGAATTCACGACGGTTTGTTGGCTAGGAAGCACAAAACCGAGTCTGTGGAGATTCGTGGAATAACTCAAAACTGTAAGAAGATTCAGAGGCAGGGGATTATCAGCTGAATTAGAGGGCAAGCAAAAAGTGAAGCTGGAAAATCTTTTGAAGGGTTGCTTGGCATGTGCGATTGGTTTGAATCCAATCGAACATCGTTTGAAGAGCGGTTTGGAGCAGAACATTGCCTGCTATAGGGCGACTTCAGCCAGATTGGAGCTGCTAGTGAAAGCTCAAGGAAAGCTTGAGTAAAGTGCAATATATCCTTCTCTTCAAAGCTGCTAGGGTTTCAAAGTGCAAAATCATGGATACCTCCTTGTAGGAGGACTTTTTAAGAGCTGTAAGTTGCTGAGGATGGGCGCCCTGGTAGTGAGACCCAGTAGCAAGGAGGCCGCAACTGGCCGTGGAGAAAGAGAACAGCTAGATCGATCCACAGGCAGAAGCCATAGCTTGTGAAGAGAAAGGAAGATCCATCGTGAAGAGAGAGGTCACGTGGAGAAGAAGAGGAGAGGTCGCGGGACCTCGCGCATCCAGTTCAGCTAGCTTGATAGTGGCCCGAAGTGCCTGGTGCTTCAAAGGCCCTTGATCAACATGCAAAAGTGTGGAAAGCCGTCCGATCTCGAGTCACACAGATCGACGATGGTTATTGCACGTCAGGTGGGTTGTTGGATCTAAAGGATCCGTTGGATTGATGTGAAAAAGCCTGAAGGGGTGTAAAGTGCAAAGTGCATTGCAACTTCATTAAAAATCTTCAAATTGAAAAAATTGTTGGGTCCCAAGTTTTTGAAGGGTGAAATTTCTTCACACTAAAGAAACAGTTCAAAAACCAAAATTGCCCTTATTTTCACCTCCTTTAGCCTATTTTGGACAAACAAAAGGCTATAGCCTCCAAACTAAGGGCACCCTGACTGTACCTGCAAGTACGGTACACCAAAACAGAGTGATTGCCGCGGAGAAAGTGTTCGGAGCACGCCAGAAGTGATTTCACCATTCCATTGGGCAGGTAGTTGGTAGTTGGTGACGAGAAGCATTTCAGAAAGCGACGCCAGTTTGGCTTTCAATTTGGCGAAAGAGCGGCGGGTGGCCTGGTAAGCCAAAAAATTGCAGGTCATTATTTGTGATTTTTGACATCACAATTGGCTTCGGCATACACTTTATAGCCTACAGGTGGAGTTTCAAGCAGTTTGGAGATGGCAAACATCAATGAGGCAATTTTGGGCGATGCAAGCAAACCTGATGGGGCTTCTAACTACAACATCTAAAAAGTCAAAATGAAGAGCATTTTGATGGAGAAAGAGTTGTGGAAGATCGTGGCAGGTATTGAAGTCCGGCCAAATACCACTCCATGTGACATGAGGGCCTTTGATAAAAAGGCGCAGAGAGCATTGTCCTTAATCAATCTTTCAGTGATAGACCATGTAATCACTCATATAAGTGATGCCACGACGGCTAGGGGAGCTTGGGAAGCTCTTAGAATGCAATTTCAAACTTGCAATCCAGCTCGGGCCACGAGATTGAACGCAGTAAGTATGGAAGAAAGTGAATCAGTGGGATCTTTCTTCACCAGAATAAAGGAGCTGAGAGATCAACTTGTGGCAATTGGAGAACCAATTAGGGACATTGAAGAAGGGCTACAAATGTTTGTGAGCGGCATTGCTTCGAGGGAGAGGTTGCCTACTTTTGAAGACTTCCACGGAATCATGTTGCAAGAAGAGCAGCATCATGAAGTAGTGAAGTCAAGGCAAACCCCAAAGGATGATCAAGCCTTGCTTGCTAAAGACAAGCAGAAAGGATGGAAAAGGATTCCTAAGAAATCTGATGATGACGAGGGAGAGTCATCATCAAAAGGGAAAAAGAAGAAGAAAGACAAATGTTACTATTGCTACAAACTGGGTCATTGGGCACACGAGTGTTACATGAAGAAAGCGGAAATAAAGGCGGAAAAAGTGACTCAACAAGGAAACATTTCCGAAAATGATGGAGAAGATGACGAGACAAGTGTCTTCTCATCGGCATTGGCATCCCAAGTTGATGATGGTGCTAGATGGTTCATAGATTCAGGCGCCACAAGGCATATGACCGGGAAACATGATTGGTTTGAGAAATTCTCACCAATCCATGATGGGGATAAGGTCACTCAAGCCAATGGAGAGGAATGCCAAATACAAGGTGTGGGCAATGTACCTGTGCAGTTTCCTAATGGTAAAATCAAAAACATCCCTAATGTGCATTATGTTCCCGGACTCAAAAAAAGTTTGCTTTCTGTTGGTGTAATGGCAAATCAACATCTTAAGGTTGAATTTGTCAAGGATGGATGCCTTGTGAGGGATATGAACCACAACCATAAAGTGGAAGCGAAGGGTTATAGAGATAGTAATTGTGGCCTTTATAAATTGGATGCTGCAAAACCAGGAGAATATGGTTTGGCTATCTCAACAACATCTCAATTTGAGTTGTGGCACAAAAGACTTGGTCAGTTGAACTATGGGAGATTGAGATTGATGGTGAAGCTCAAGATGGTAATAGGGTTACCGGCATTGCAGGATGATCATCATGCAATATGTGAAGGATGCGTCATGGGAAAGCATCATAGGGAGACATTCAAGAAAGGTGGAGCTGCAAGAGCTAAGAAACCGCTGGAACTCATTCACAGCAACCTGTGCGGCCCAATGAAGACCATGTCGTTGGGGAAAGCATATTATTTTATGACTTTCATAGATGATTACTCTAGGAGGACATGGATTTATTTCTTGAAGAAGAAATCTGACGCTTTTGCTCGCTTCAAGGAGTTCAATGAACAAGATTCACATTAGCAAAGATGTGATCATTGATGAAACGCATAGGTATGAAGATGAAGACCATGCAAGTGGTGAAAGCATCAAAAGACTTCTCACAATTTTGGAGGAAGAAGATGAAGAAGATGCTCCACAAGATGATGCACGTGAAGATGAGAGTTGAGAGGGCGAGTATGAAAGGACACCACAAGAGCCTAGGGGGAGGTACTTGCCAATAGGAGCAATAAAGGAGAAACCGGTTGGAAGTAAGAGACATTACTTAGACACTCCTTGGGATACATACTCTTCACGTAGTATATCAAATGAATCTAAGATACCAAAATGGTATGAAAAGATCATGAAGGACGCAAAGCTAAATCAACCAGGATCTAACACACAAGGAGAAGTGAGAAGATCAATGCGGGAAAGGAAGTCTCCCGATCGTTATCATGTGAACTATGCCCTAATGAGTGACATTTTGAAGTGTCGAGAGCCATCAACCTTTGATATCATTATCACGAGCAATGATGAGAACCTCACTTGTTCTATCAAAGCCAACTTATGCAAGCAGTTTGAGATGACAGATTTAGATCTTATGCACTATTGCTTGGGTGTCGAAGTATGGCACTTGACGTTGTGTTGTGGTGATTGATCCGGTCAGGTGTTTAAACTATGTATTCTTAACTCTTCCACTATTGATATCAATTTCAAAGTCAAAGTCTGGTATGTCATTCTCCCAATGTGATGTATCAACTATTCTCTCTTGGGTCTCTCGAGTAGGATTCTGGTTTTTTTTTTTCAATAAGGTGTATCGTTGTATGTGCATCTTCTATATATTCGTGATCTTCAAAAAGGTCATGTATGCCATAGGATTCTTGATCAATGTCATCAGTGATAGGAGGTGTGATATTTTTGCTTTCATAAGTCACGTGAGAGGAGTCTATATGCGTGGATCTAGGGGAATAGTTTATAGGGGCTATCCAAACTGATTCATCTACTTCTTCCCACTCTAAGTCACTATCATTGTTTGCATCTAAGGATATGGATTGATTGGGTTGATCATTGTATATCAAAGGTACTACCTCCTTAGACTTAGTGGTCTTACCAGGACTCACCTGTCGGGCACTCTTTTTTATCCACTCTTTTCTAGGGGGGTCTGCTTTTTGTAGCTCGTCTTGGGTTATCGTCAGTACTCTCACCCTAGCCTCTATGGGTACAAGTGTTCTTACTGAGTGTGTTGGGGGTTTCTTGTCACTAGCTTCGACTCGTCTATCCTGAGGGATACTCCCATGATTTCTAGCTCATCGGCATACATTTTCATTGTTTTGTCTGCTACTATCAACTAGCCCACTCTTCACTTTATTCCCTTGCATCTGATGGTATCCTTTCACTTGACTTGTTCCTCCATATAATATCTCAGTGTGAATTAACATCTTATCTTCCTCATCACATTCTAGCTTAGGCAACTATAGGGGTGTATCCATCTCATTAGTTTTGAATCTCGTACCATAACCATTTTTATCCCTATGGTGTGATTCTTCACCACAGGGAACCACAAGACCTACACAGTACTATGTCTTATATGATGAAATCGGTTTAGGGTTTCGGGATGAACTTCAACAAAAACACAGAAAGGAAACATGAATTCTGTCACGACTGCATCAGAACAAAATGGGATGATCGAATCATAGGATGAGAATTTTTGAGAGCCACTCTTTGTGTACTGAAAAGGTTGCTATGTCTTTCTATCACTTGGTGCTGCATATGATAAGTTGGCATCACACTATCTCTCTTAGCTGCATAGGATGGTCTTGGTTCTGATGGTTGGGGCATATACTGCAATCCTGTCCTATTTGACAACTCATTTGTAAACAAAGGAGACTCCTCATCTAGGTTGATCACCCTTACTATTTGGTTGACGTTTTGGCACTCAAATGTGGCCCAATTGGCCTCTTCTACAATTTGTGCTCTAGATACAACTTCCTCAAAAGATGAAACTCTTGATTGACATACCACTAGTTGGAGATCTTCCTGTAATCCTCTAAAAAAAAAAGTCATCAACAATTCGGGGGTTATCTTAGTTGCTAGACCAAGGTTCAATTAGCGAACCGATTCTTTCAGTCTTCTGACATATAAGCGTATGGTCTCAGTCGGCTCTTGTTGTATCGTAGTCAAGGTAAACATCAGTTTGTTGACATTGTATGTGGCTTTGAATTCCTTCAAAAACACTTGGAATAGATCCTCTAGCGTATCGATCGAGTTTATGGATAAATTATAGTACCATCTTTTGGCTTCTCCTACCATAGTTGTGGGCTATGTTCATGGGTTGACAAGTCACCTGGGAATTTTAGTAATAGCACACCATTGTTGATGTTGTAGCTTACGTGTTGTAAGTATATAACATTGGTCAACAATTTTTAGCGAGTTTGGTATCAAAACAATATTTGGTCATTTTTCTAAGTATGAGGCTGTAGCAAGTGGATGGATAACTTTCCACTCAATCAACGATTAGGCTTTTCAAGTATAGAATCCAATGTTTGCGTCAAATGGGTCAGATAATGCTCAACAAGGGTGGTCGTAGGTTGATTTCATCACATCCTACCAATTCCCTTAGCATGAATCAGCTTCAGTAGTTTGTAGCTAACCAGTGGTAACAGGTCGTTTTACATCACTCCCAGTAGACACACCAATAGTCGTACAAATTTTGGCTAGGGATTGGTCCAGCCAAAACGCCTTAGCGGGGGAAGGACCCACAATGTCCTTACGTGAGTGATCAGAGTCTGGGCCCCACTGATCACCACGTACTCCCGGGTCAATGAGGTTCTCAGAGATGTAACCAATTGGAGATCGGCTCCATCTTCATGCTCACAGAAATCCAAGGGCAGCGAGCGTATGGTTGATTCGCAATGAATAGATAGCCTGTGCTACCCAACAATGATGTTCTTGTATGTAAAACTGATGAGAATCAGTCATGATTCGCGAAGGCAAATCGGCTGACTCTCTCTCTCAGCCCGGATGGAGTTCAGATGAGACCACTAGACATTGCCAGCTGAATTGCTCCTACAATCCTCCAGAGTGTAGTCCAGTCACTACTGATCTACGTTCACAAAATAAATACAACATTAG
>MU832914.1:0-64386 GCA_029204225.1 Diphasiastrum complanatum | reverse complement strand
CCAGCTTCATTGTCCTCTTTCGAGGTCATCCTATAAGAGGCCTACATACGGAACTTGCTCCTGGAATGAGCTCAATACAATGTTCAGCATTCCTTCTAGCCGGCAATCCCAATGGCATGTCACTGATTAGCATATTTTAAACTTTGCGGGAATGGACTTCTCCAACTCGAGACAATTTCGGTAAAAGCTATGGGGAAGATGATGTCTCTAGCATATACAAAACTGTCTATAAGGCATCCATAAACACCAAAAAAAGATCATTCCAAATCAACAAGGGGGCAAAGTCAAAAAGAATCTTTTCTAGAAAATCCTCGATTTCATGAGAAATGCCAAAAGGCGACAAGGTTGACACAATACGAGATTGTTGGTGTTACCAATCATAATTACTGCAAAACCTCCAGGTGCCGGTTAACCACAAGAGAACCGAACGACTCACGTTCCACCCCACATAGGACCTAATCCGGGTCCACCCACCGTGCCCTGGCCTGTGACCGTATCAAGCTGGATCCAACCTCCATCCCAAAAGGCGCCCCATACCACCGCCTAGGCTCTCAGCCATCTCCTGCCTCACGCTAGCAACACATCCTGGCCGTGCACACGCTCTCCATCCACCTCCTCCTAGGTAGACAGAATCGATGGCAAATGAGTTCTCCTTCCCTTGTATACCTCCAAGGAGAGAGACTCCAAGCCATGTGCACTCCTGGATCATGACACGTGGCAACCATGCAGGTTCACGAGTCACCGGTCATGTCTACAGGCCCAGTCATCGTCCAGTCTCAAGTCTAGGTTTGGGACCCAAGGGAGTTGGGTCCCTAACATTCCCTCTTCCTTAAAATTCCTTATCTAAGGAAGGAAACTAGGAAATCTCAATTTAAGGTCATGTTCCTTCTCCCAAGTATCATCGTCCTCAGAACTTCCTTTCCAACGAACCAGGTACTCAGTTACATGCCGGTTTCTGAGTCCACGTTGATGTACATCAACAATGGCCTGTGGTTCAGTAGGTTCAAAGGATGATAGGTCCTCCAACTGAACTAAGTCCTCCTGAGGCATCAAGTCATCCTTTCCCTCCCCCTTTCCCCCCCCGTCTCTCTCTCTTTGGCCAGTACGGTTCACCTCTTGAAATTCTTGTAAATACTGATCCAATGGTCGGTTCCCCCATATGGATCGTTGCATACTGACGGTAAAATTCAAAATCATCATGAATAGGAAGGAAGGCCGCCTTAAAGGCCTTACAAAAATCCTCCCAATTCCTAGGAGCTTCAGGCTTACCCCTAATATCTTGCCACCAAGTAAATGCTTTACCTCGCAGGTACATGACGGCTAGATTGATCTTGTTGTCCTCGGATGAATCGTGGAAAAGTGCGAATTCCATCGATCTAGCCATTGCAAGACCGCCTCCGGGGTTCTATCCTTCTTTGCCCCGGCAAAAACTTCAGGAGTAAACAAGGGTTGATGCACCAATCGCCTTAGCTGCGTCAATTCCTTGAGATCCTGCTGATCCCGATTGTGCTTTGCTTGCATATCTACAATCTGTTGTTGTAGATTGTTAATAGCCAGCATCAAAGCATCAGGGTCTAAAACAGAGGCAGATACTATAGCCTCATGAGCAGGGGACATAGATTGTGTGGTTGGAGTAGGCTCCATTTTTACAAAGAGAAGAGAGGTGAATTAAGAAGAGATGAAAGAAGAGAATCAAAAGCTACTCAAGGAAGGTAGATACAAGGCTACTCTTGCTGTCTCTTCACAAACCAGATGGTATTGTCCATGGCTGCCAAGAGGAATAAGAGAAAGCAAAGAGAAGGATGCACCACCACCTCCACCACTTTTCACACAAAACAGAACATAGAAGAGGCATACCTCCCTTTTCATGCCATCCTACCAACTGCCAAGTGGCCTTGCCTTGCCACCTAGCCTCCACCTCAGCCTTTTGGCCTTCTCCTAGCAATTTGCCAGGTGGCCTACAGCCCCCTTTTCCCCTTCCATTTCTAGTTTTCCTTCCACCTGTCCATCGCTGGCAGACAGCAATAGGGGGAGATAAAACTGGTGTAAACTTTCAGGGAGGGCCCCGATTTCCACAGCTGGAGATCTGACATACATTGGAATAGGAGGGCGCTTCCAGCTGCCATCTCTCCTAGCCCATATGATGCCACGTAGCAGGTTATCTCAACACTTTTTGGTCACTCCCGCTGGTCAAACAGCGATGGAAGAAATATCCGTTTCTGTTAAAACTGAGGGGGGCCCCATCGCGACCAAGAATCCACAATTCTGGAGCGGAATCTCAGTAGGAGGGACCGCCACCTGTCCTTCCCTGGACAGTGCCACGTGGCAGGTCCTCCTTAGGGCCCCTACCACCTTTTTTTTTTAACTTTTTCTTGAATTTTTCAAAAAAAACAGCGGAAGGAAAATAGAAAAACACGCATAAAAAATGCGTTTTAAACCCGTTTTGAAATCCATCAAAAGCGCCAAACTTACAAGAACCACACTACGGATCAACGCACCTGCTTTCAGCATGCAGTGGCTCTGATACCATAAGTTACAATCATAATTACTGCAAACCTCCAGGTGCCGGTTAACCACAAGAGACCGAACGACTCACGTTCCACCCCGCCATAGGACCTAATCCGGGTTCACCCACCGTGCCCTGGCCTGTGACCATATCAAGCTAAATCCGACCTCCATCCCAGACGGCGTCCCATACCACCGCCTAGGCTCTCAGCCGTCTCCTGCCTCACGCTAGCAACACATCCTAGCCGTGCACACGCTCTCCATCCACCTCCTCCTAGGCAGATAGAATCGATGGCAAATGAGTTCTCCTTCCCTTGTATACCTCCAAGGAGAGAGACTCCAAGCCATGTGCACTCCTGGATCATGACACGTGGCAACCATGCAGGTTCACGAGTCACCGGTCATGTCTACAGGCCCAGTCATCGTCCAGTCTCAAGTCTGGGTTTGGGACCCAAGGGAGTTGGGTCCCTAACAGTTGGGGACACCTTTTGAGCTTACAAACAATTGCTTTCAAGAATTAATCAGCTTTCATTCATAATCAACAAGATGTATTTTTGGTAACGAAGATCCTAAAACCTTTCGGAAGAATTTATTGGGCAAACCAAAAATGATATTTAGTTGGATGCTTGGTTCTCCTATGTTAAAAAATCATACAAAGCCAACAATATCGTAGATAAACTACCATCCAGCTTGTTACATATGAGCTTCTTCACCAATGAAGAGGTGGAAAATAGGATAACAAGACATTAAAGGCCTACAAGCTGAAATTTTTAAGATGGGAAAAGACGTACATGTTCCTTTTATCAGCAATTTGTTCAATCGAGCTTTGGTTAATGGCTTGATAGCTTTCCCGAGATATAGGCACATAACATGATTGTTCCTTTGTATAAAAAGTTAACAAACAAATCCTTCCACTGTAGGACAATAATGATTGGACATTTCTTGGCACTAAGATGTTTACTTTATGGCAACTTGTTAATCTGTTCTCAATTAGAACCTCCACAATTTCCTCCCACATTTTCAGCCTGCCTCTTCATTTCCTCCTCTCCAAATAAAACACCAAAACTTTTGTTAGGATAAAAACTAAACTGATATTGTAATTTCCCTTACTTCTCATATAATGTTTCACGTTTCTGGTCTACATTTTTGTAAGAGAAAATTGTTATGTATGGAACACAACTACTACGTATGGTAAAACTGAAGACAACTCAAGCAATCAATGAAAAAGGCCGTCTACTCTACTTGTTAATCTAAAGTTTAATAAAAAGGACACATTCCTATAGAAGAATTGAATCCTCTTTTCATTGCAAGATTCACAAAACATATTTTCTAACTAGTGTTATAAGAGAAAAAAATTACCTTGACATATGTTTTAGAAATTTGATCTTCGCCACCAACAATGTCCACAACAACTCGTCCTGCAACATGGATTTTGTGTCCCTTCTTCAGATGGTGAGCAGCAACCTCAGCAAGTTCATTCCAAAATTCTAAGATGAACCTACGCAACATGAGGAACACGTGTAAGAGCCATCAATCAAATTCATTGTTTGTGCATGAGATGATTTCTTAGGGATAAATGCAACAAGTTCAAAAATAGTCTTCTCACTATCGAGATCAGCACTTTAGATCTAAGACATATATTAAAGGGCAAAGTCTTGTTTGCATCAAGGAATACAATTATCTAAATATCTACATTACCTTCATAGCGGTTCTTACTATATACTATCAAAATAGAAGCATATATATGAGCATTGCATGCCATGAACCTTCAAACAACCAAGGCAATTTTGGATACATTAACATGGAATACACGAAAAAAATTATTGTTCATCTACAAACCTAAGAGTTTGTAAATTGCGATCACGATAAGCACATGTAACACATTAGAGAGCACATCCATATGGATTATAACATATAAACTAGGTATTCCCGCCATGTTAGGAATGTCTATCAAGAGAGGCTTGAATCATCCTCTCCACAGACTTGCGCTATAAAGATCACTCTTTGCAAGCATTTCAATGAGATTTTTTATGTTTAACTTTCAAGACAAGACAAGTGTGCACTTGTAATGCCATGAGAGAGTATTAAGCACAAGGCCACAAGGTCGTAGTAAGTGAGCTATGTCAAAACCTTCAAGTTGAAGCAAAACATCTCCCAAGATTCTTCAATTACTGCATGAACAGTCATATGTGTGGTAACTACTACTACCATAAAATCATGTTTGAAAAGTAATACACCAGCCTTTGGAGCAAGTGGTAGACTGTGGAATGCCCTTAGAGAAAACTGTTAGCATTGATAATCACAGCAAATAGCTAGTTACTTTCCTGCAATATGTGCAAAGAAATGCACCATTTTTGAAGACCTATTGATATGACCCATTCGAAGGGGCATTCCTCCAAAACATAAAAGGCATTGAGAGGGTCCTGTTTGAAGTCTTGAGAGCCAAATATTGGGGCTACCATATCCCTTTGATCGCTTATATGAGATAGCTCAGAAGTGACCTTAAGAATAGTTCAATCAAGTGTTTTCCTCCTATATGTTACAAGCCTCTCTCCTCAAGCTCCTCTCCAACTCTAGTAGATGATAGAATAAATGTTTCTCCTAACCTTAGACCACTATAGCACATGTTTTACGTCATATAATCTCAATGTTGCTTAAAGAAAACAACTAAGGCAACACAAAGCAGCAACTTTGCTAATGCCAATAGAACCTCCAACTTTGCTTCCAAACTTCGCGCGCAGTTTGAGCTATGATCTATCTGATATCATTTGTTACATTAGCTAGTAACTACCACTTCCATACATGAGTAGAAAGATTGATCATTGTTACTCGTCACTCAAACCATACATATTACAATTTACAATGAAACACTCGAAAAAACCCTGAAGGCTCTCTCTCTCTCTCTCTCTCTCTCTCTCTCTCAAATGCCAAAACAAAACGGTTCGAACCGTTTTAAAAAAAAAAAAAACCGGTTCAAACAGTTCTTTCTTCAAAAGAAAATTAAGTTTTTCTTTTTTTTTTGGTTCGAACCCAAAAAACAGTTCGAACCGGGCCGATTCGAACAAGCGGTTCGAACCACGGTTCTTTGAATGAACCGCAGTTTGACACAACATTGACTGCTGAGATTCAATATCGACCAATGTGTAGGAGACATCATCATGAGTAAAAAAGACTGACTGATGCTGAAAATCCAAAGTAACATAGCAAAGGAAGAAAGCCAATTTCTACTAAGAATGATATTATAGGGCTCAAAAGGAATAATGTGAGAATCGACTTGTTTAATGAAATCCCCAATCTAATACTCGATGCCCTGAAGAATCTAAATACTCAAAAAGTGTGGGAACTAGTAACCTTGACATGCAATGGCTGTGTAGCTGCAATAGGAGTGGTAGGTCTATGTGACAAAATGTGACCACTTATAAACGAATGAGTGCACCGGGTGCGCCACTATCCACTAAAGCAATGAACTCACAGCTAGAAATTTCTACAATCTGAACAGTGCATTTGTGAACGTAAGGGCTGAATTAAGGGTGATATCAAGGCAATCAAGGACATGTAAGAGAGAGAATCAAACCAAAACCATCACATCTCCCTAACTATTCTTTGGCAACCAATCCTGCTTTCCACCTGTCGATTGACCCATCTGCCTTATCCTTGAATATCCATTTGCATGAAATAAAAAATCTATTCTTTAGAAACTAGACAATAAAGTCTAATTCTTTATTAACAAGTTGTACTGTCTCTTCATTGCCTACTTCTACTTATCTGCATTTGGATGTGTTGCAGCTTCTCTTACAAATGTAAGTTCTTCAACTAAAGAACAAGAAGCTATCTCATTGATAAGCCTTCTAAGTGGCTGAGTTGGTCTAGTAGACCTCCTCACATATCTCTTCTAGATCCTCTCATCTTCATATGTATGATCAGGTGAACTTCTTTTATGAGCCTAGTTCCCATCTACACATTGTTGGGTATGTAGAGCTCCTCCTCCTTCTATAACAAGATCAAAAATAGCAACTGAAAGAGTTGAATCATGTACTTTGCCCTTTGTCTTGAAATCATGAAATTACTCTGCTCACAAATGTCCTTGATAAAACTGGATCATAGATCTTATAACCCTTATGATCATATGGATATCCAATGGATATACACTTTTAACTTGTATCATCAAACTTTCTCCTCAACTCTGAGGGTATATGATTGAAAGATCCAAGTCATTGACTAAGTTCTTGTTGAAAATTTGTCTCATGCTTTGAAAATTAAGGTGTCCTAGCTTTGGATGCCATTCAATATTCTTATCCATCTGACTAGTGACTGTACAACCTTCTGGAAATCTTGTACAGCACTGTACGGATCTGGAATGCTCCCTAGAACTAGTCTCTGTTTGCAGCAGTCTACAACACCTTCAACACTGTCACAGAAGCCCAAAAGTTCTTGAGAAATGCCCTTGTACAACAGTTGTTCAACACTGGTAATGACTAGTCCATTATCCTATTACAACTGCACAAACTACAGTGCAAGTGTACTTTCAGGTATAGACCTACAAACAGCAGAAGACCATCACAAAAACACCAAAAAAAGGCTTGAAATGCACTAAAATAGAATTTGTACGGAACTATACAGATCTGGAACAGTCTATAATATGTCCTCTGAAAGCTCTGCTCTAATGCCATGAACAAAATCAATGAAAATAAGATTGGACAAGGTCTTGATCTGAGAAAACATCATGCCAACCTAAATGTTACAGAAGGAAATAATTTAAGTCTGTCTAGAAGCTTCTAGATAAGTACAAGTCTATGTCATTTGAAGAAGAATATTACCATCATTAAATGAACAACACAAATAAAAAGTACAAAAGACATCAATCTCCATTGAAGCTTGTAGACACAAGATAGAAGAACAAGCAATTATTATTGTTAAACACAAAGTACAACCTCATTAATGAGCCAACATAACATTACAATGATTGAGGCTACTAAACTCGTTGAAACCAGTCTTATTTATTGACCAATATACTCTCTCTCTAGGCCTACTCTACCTACCACACCTACCCTACCCAAGTTCACCAACAACTAGTCAACGGTAGGTACAATGACATAGCTTCTAGGTACTAACTTGATGTAGGCTGTAGCTCAAGATAGACCATAGTATGTAGCAAAAAGTCTCATGGGGCCTATTTCCAAACTTTTGGCCTAAACTTTTGATTTTATCGACAAGGTTGCTTGACCTATACAATTGATTTCTAGATCTTGATTAAACACCAATAATTATCACATTGATTCTGCCTCCTTACAAACCATCTCGTTCAAACCAAGAAGAAAACGAATGCCAAAAATTTTGGCATGGCAGCAATAATCCCACTCTCCCCACCCACAAGGTAAGCTCCATCCTCTCTTACACACACGAGAATCAACCAAGCAAAAAGGAATGCAGACCAGGCTTACCAATCCATGTAGCATAAGCAGGCTTAGCATGACACTCGACAAGAGCAAGATTAGCAAGGCTAGGGTTGGCTAGAGTAAAATCAGTAGAGTCAAAGGTAAGTTCATCAAACATTTGGATATAAAGGTCCAAGTTAGGTAGGAAATACACGGCAGTAATAACAGTAGAAGGCTGGCAACAATCTCGGGCCATATGACCAGGGCTTTTTACAATGAAAACATAACGCTTATTTTATATCTCAACAAACTTCATGGGGGAATAACGACGAAAATAAGCAAGAAGAGAAATGGGAATGTGAGCAAAGGATACAGGGGAAGAGAAAGAAAAACGGAAGGACTCAGACAAGAAGAAGTACACTGGGGAGGACAAAAAAAAGAAGAAAACTTGAAATACCTATCATGTAAGGTAGTGGTAAGGGAGATGGCATCAAATAAGGAAGGACAACGAAAAAAAGTAACATCAGACCTAAGAGCACCACAGAGACCAGCAATGTGATAATGAACAGGTAGATTGCTCCATCAGATAAGGAAAGACTCCCAAAAACTTCTCGTTGTCGGACCATCGACTAAGGATCCATCACAGCCATCATATATCTACCTAGAAAGTAGACCACTGCATCCCCTCACAATCAGAATCACAACAAAAAACCTACCACCAAATAGAAGTACAACCATTGAAATTTAAGCCGGCTAAGTGAATGCACTGATGACTAGACTTTGGCAACATAAGAATGTAAGTCTACAGCTTAGTTAACCAACTTTCGAGATCATTCTCATCGGAAGATCCATGATACATGGAAAGCTAGACTTCATATGGAAGTCAAGAGCATATCGAAGCTTAGGACCTGAAGAAGGGATGATCAGTGGAACTGTGGGTGGTATTAGAACTGAACAGAAAGCCACAGAGGCTTGGGATGGTAGACCAAGGCTAACATGATCTTGAACGGTAGAAAGTTGAGCTTTAACCTCATCCTGTGAAGTGTCCAAAGCATGTAGTTGTGACTATAAGAACTGTTGTATGGACTTCTGAAGAGTCTCATGTAGAGCAACATCACCACTAAAAGAACCACAAGACATCTTCAAGAACTATAAGTGGGAAGAGTATTCGAATTTCGAAGAGCAAATACCTGAGGGAGAGGAGTCTTGTCGTCACCCAACTAGGCTCATAGAACACCAACCACACAAATAGATAGAAGAAAATCATCGTAGAGATGAAAGACGAGCAAGAAAAGTGGAAATTGATATGGATTATACCCACCAAAGTGGATGCCAAAAGAGGATAGAACTACCTCCAATGTGTCGAACAAAACTTAGCAAGTGATAGTTGTAGAGATAGAGCACGAAGTAATGAAGTAAACTGTCCAAGTGTGACAGAAAATCCAGCAAGCGATAGATGGTGGAGAAGCTACCAAAACATCCACCAAATTGTTGAAAAATTGACATGTTCATACAAGTTACCCAAGACAAGATTCCTATTGTTGTTAGACAATAGCCATACACATGAAAGAGAACACAAACAACAATGATGAAGCATAATGATGAGATGTACTCCAACTATGTCCCATTTTTAATGGACTAGGAATTATATACTTTGGCATCAAGTCTCTATATGAAAAAGCAACCTAAAAGCAATTGCCTAATTGATGTCTCTATATAAGGTAAAAACAACCAAATCTATCTATAGCAAAACTTGTGCTCCAAATCAAGCACTAGAATCTGAAGTCTAACTTGACTTTACCAAATATAAGTAAAGGCCCGTGGAATTAGCACACAGGCACGGCCTAATATTCCTAATTAATCCTAGACAGCAACATTAAGGGTAATAATGTGAACATTAAACACTGTGCAGATTCTGGAATAAATTACAATTGCACAAATTACAATCCAAATCCCACATGTGACGTTGTAGTGTGCGCATGTGACGATGCAAATTCATCATTCAAATATCCAAAACAAAAGAGTTAGGTCACATGTCTTACATGGAATGATATTTACCTACAGCCGAAGGAATGATCTCTCTTCAAATATCTACCGGTGCCCATGGGCATGATCGTGCACTCAAATACACATCGGGCCACCTGCGTAGATCATGTGAAAACAATTGCATGCCCATCATTTTGTACCCGAGCTATCGTATGTTGAAGCAATTGTGGCTTGATCCCAAATGGGATCTCTAACTCTCACCGTGGCTGCCTCCTAAAATGTCCTAAGTTCTCCCTTGAACCTTTCCCTCCCTCGAAATGCCTCTTCTAGATTCTAACTTCCAACCTCACTCTTAAGTTTCAACTTCTAACTTATACTACCTAACTCCTAACTCCTGATGCGGAGAGTTCTGTGCCATGATCAGTCAAAGACTCAAGATACACAGCCTCATATTACAGCTTGCTTTCTTCTCCAAGAGGAGAACCCAGATGATGAGGGTACTCCTGTTGCTATGAGAGATCGACATCATCATCAATGACAATGTCCAACATTCCACCTCGAGAGTCCAGAGGTCCCAAGAGGGTTCTTATTTGGAGATCTCGTCCTAGTCAGCACCAGAGTACAAGGTTGCATCCCGATTCAAACAGGTCGATTCAAACCGGCCGGTTCGAACCGATTCTTTGAGGTTCGAACCGCCACGCCAGGTTCGAATCGGAAAACGGTTAGAACCTTTTTTTTCCAATTCTTCAAGAAAAAGTCAAATATTCACTGATACTACTTAAATTTTAATAGCTAAACAACTTCATTCTTCCTCTAAATTTACAGATATCAGAATTCAGGATAATCAGATCTCTTGTGACCTGTCGTATCAAAACAAAAATTAGAATGACATTATGACCCAAGTTCTCTGTACAGAGAACTTGTAAGTTGTAAGTTGTAACTACTAACTTGTAAGTTGTAAGTAGTAACTACTAACTTGTAACCATATCCTGGCCCCGGCCCCCTACTACCTAGGTACAAGGATCTGCTAAGTGCTCACTGGCAACTGCTTGCTAAGGAAACTCAGGACTATGAGTGACAAGTGTGGAGTAAGTTGTAACGAGTTGGAACTTGCCACTTGGAAGTTGCCAGTTGGAACTTAGGGTTTAGAAATTAGGAGCCTGGAGTATAACTGAAATTTGAGCTCAGAGGCTAGAGCTGAATCCTAATAATAGGTTATAGTTATTAGTGACCACTAACTACTTAGTACTAGCTTCTAAGTTCTAACTACTAACTAGTGACCACGGTCCACTTACTAGTCTGATATAGACTACAGTGATCACTAATATGGATAATGGCAGGCTGCAGCTACTAGCTACATAGAGTCTAGACCCGGGACCGTACTACGTAGGTACTAGGACTGTAGATTGTAAATTGTAATTTTGTTTCAAAGTTGAAACTTGAAAGTTGAAGTTCAAACTTATTTGCAAATTGCAATGTCGAGATCGGAGAAAAGAATAAACAAGAAGGTCATAACAAGGTTTGAGAAAGCCAAAAAAATTTAGGTTAGAAACTTAAATTTATCTTACATCTGTCATCATCATTCATCATTCAAAATTGAAGTTTTAACATTGAACATTCTATTATCTATATGACATATGTAACTACTAAGTTCTAACTAGTAACTTCTAACATAATACATTAAAATTTAAATACCAAAATCAAAATTGTAAAACTTTAAAGTTTAAACTTTAAACCTTTAAGGCTTTAACCATTAGTAATTAGATAATCGACTAACATTAAACAGACTACATAGTAGTACATACTACGGTTAAAACTTAACTTCAGGAATCAAAAACTTGAAACTAGATTCTAGAATCCATAATATATCATGATTCATGAATCATAACATAATAGTCAATACATATGCCAAATGCCTCATGAGTCCGGTCACCAATGTAATGCGCGATGTGTCTGATGATAAATCATGATGTGTACATACTACGTTGTAAACAGCTCAAGAGTCAATGCTCATCTAGTGACATGAACATCTACAGACTAGTAACTACAATGATCTAATGTACAATCATCAATGAGCACTGAGCAATGAGCACTCTAAGCTCTCCTACGCCTGAGTCTCCTCCCACTCTCTGTAGCCTCTCGAGTGGCAGGCTCAGCTGCAAAATCCTCATCAGAGGCAGAGGTATGACGCCCCTCATCCTCATCCCCGCCCTCCTCGGACTCCTCATCCTCATACTCCTCCTCCTCTGAGGACTCTAACCATGACGATGCCTCAGACTCAGACTCAGACTCGTCCTCGGGGCTGTGAGCACGGGAGCTGCTACCCTCTCCTGCCCTCCTCCTACGCTCTGCTCGAGTGACAGGCCCTGCACATTGCACACACAAGGAGGGACAAACGTGTTATTGTCTGCAT
Source organism: Diphasiastrum complanatum (assembly GCA_029204225.1). Taxonomy (NCBI): domain Eukaryota; kingdom Viridiplantae; phylum Streptophyta; class Lycopodiopsida; order Lycopodiales; family Lycopodiaceae; genus Diphasiastrum; species Diphasiastrum complanatum. The sequence goes on along the minus strand of MU832914.1, from coordinate 52,107 downwards.
CCTGATGGCAAGGCAACACAATTTGAGGACATCAACCCCAAACTTCGACCACCATGACACAGGACATAGCTAGCCTGAATCACAGTTCAAGGGGCAGTTAGTACTTACTACTAGCAAGTTGCAACCAAGTTCCAACAAGTTACAATATGATTGACTAACTATTACAGCTTTTACTCCCTGTCTCGGTTGTTTACTATTATTACTTATAGATGTACTTCTTGTAAATACAGAAATGGCTAAGTCACCGGCCTGTGGTAACCTTTGTAACAGAAATGTAAATAAAATTGTTAATGATGTTTCTGAGCCTCAGAGTCGCATGTTGCTTGGGTATAGGGTACTAGGTCATTAATTCGGAGTGGCTGGACTGACCTCCTAAAAAGTAGGAGTTGACTAGTCAGCGTGACACATGTCATATGCTCACTGGGACACTTGGTCCAGTTAGTGAGTGACACATGTCAGGGTTGACCGGTCAAACATGACACGTCTCACATGCCCACTGGGACATTTGGTCCAATGGATGAGTGACACATAGCCTACTCACTTGCCTATGTGTCAGGGTACTACCAAGTGGCAAGTGTCGACTGTGCATGGAGTTGGCAATGTCGAGATTTAGGAAGGGTGCTTGAGGATTTTGGATAAGTGAGCCTAGAGAGAGGCATTCCTCATCGTAATCTATGCAGCAAAGGCTGAAGGCTGGGAGGAGACAAGGCAGCCAGCTCCATCTTGTGTTAGAAGTAAGTATGTGCAGGAAGTTACCAAGGTTTAAAGAGAAGATCAGAGAGGGAGTCTGACATTTGGTAACAGAGCAAGGGTTTGCAAGTTTTGGAAGCCTGGGACAGCAAAAAACAAAAACGTTCTAGAGAGAGAAAGGGGAGTTTTTTGCTCATAACTTTTGATTGAGAGCTCAGATGGCTATGGGATCAATTGCAAACTGTTCCTATTGCCAAGGGACAGTAGATTAGTCACAAGAACCAACCAGCAGCGAAATCCAAGCAATTTCGAGAATTTTCTTGTAGCTGGTGGGCGCTGGCAGGCTGAAGAGTTTTTTCTTCGTAACTTTCCGCTCGATTCTTAGATCATCCTCAAATTTTGAGAGTTGTAAACTCATTTTTGCCGGTACTTCCGACTTCTAAACAAGTGGACAGCCTCCAACATTGCAAATATGGATCCATTAGGAGGTGGAAGCACAGAAATCTTGAGAATCGAAGAAGTGGCAGCCAAGGTGGATGCCATGGAGGTGATTTTACAACAAATTCTAGACCAACCAAAGTCGGCTAAATCTCCACAGGAACCTAAAAGGGTTAGTGGAACGGCTATGGTAGCCGTTGAGGCTATGACAGTTGAGAAAGAAGCCAAACAACCATTGAAGATGCGGAAATTGCCCACAATTAAAGATTTGAAAGCGCCAAAATACACAAGAGCAGTTGCAGTACGCAACACCGATGCAGTTGAGAATTGGATTCAGAAGTGGGAAAAGGCTTTTCAGATGTGTGGTATTGATGATGATGAACAGAAGATTGCAGAAGCCACATATCGCTTGCAAGAGACGGCACAACGTTGGTGCCGTAAAATTAAGAAGGATAATTTGGTGCCTGCAACTTGGGATCGGTTCAAGCGGATGTTCGCTGAGAATTGGGTGCCATTAGATGAAAAGAATCACGCGATGCAAGCCTGGTCAAGCCTCAAACAAGGCAATGCGTCCGTACAGGAATATGCAAACAAGTACAGAGAAGCACTGATGCAGATACCAGAAGAAGTGCCAATGTTTTTGCAAGTATTCTAGTTTGTGGAGGGCTTGCGTGAGAACCTTAGGCCTTTCGTGAGAAGGAGCAGGCTTCAAGCCTCCATAGGGCGGTACAAGTGGCCCTATAATGCGAAAAAGAGTATAGGTGCGGGCGCCTCAAAAGGCAAAGGGCGGTATGGGACGTCCAATGCCCAAGGGGGCCAGCACTTTTCTACACTATTGTCGCGGGACTTGGAGCGGGCAAAGAAAGAGAACCTTTGCTTTGGCTGTCTAGGGCGGCATAGGTGGAAGGAGTGTCCTCGCAATCCCTCATGGACCACCTACAGTTTGCAAGTTGAGGAGGCAGATCCTATGAAAATTGAGGAATTGAGACAAGAAGAACCTCCTGATGTTCCATGGTTGATGAATGTGTCGGTGATTCAAAAGGTGGACTCGGTTCCTTTGCCACAGTTGTCAAGAGCGGCACAACACGGGTATCAATTTCCTTGCACTTCTTTGATTGTTATATGTGGACAGCTGTGTGGTAGAAATGTTTTGATTCTATTTGACATTGGGTCCTCACATAACGTCATTAACTCCGCTTTGATTAAACGGTTGAGAGTGAGCACACAACCATCCCTGTACCAGTACACAGTCGAAATGGCTGATGGAAAGGGTGCGGAAGTGTGGGATGCCAGGGTTGTGGATACGCCTCTAACCATTCGGAGCTATACTGAGGAGTTAGATTTTGAGATTACCTGTTTGGCTCGCTTTGATGTGGTGCTTGGAATTTGTTGGCATGTGGCCAAGAAACCCTACATCGTTTGGGATACTCATGCATATGAGTTCCAGCACGATGGTCGGATTCACTCCCTACGTGGAGAGCCTCATATGCCTCCAGGACCTTTGATCACAACAACGCAGTTGCGTAAGGTTCAGTGTAAGTGCATGTATGTTTCTTTCTTGTATGATATGTCTGTTTTTGCTAATGAGTCTGATGTATGTCAAGAACAAACTAATCTTACTAAGAACCTAAATCGCCAAATTAGGGAGGAGTTTCTAGATGTGTTCACGAATGAACTTCCATCTATTTTACCCCCTAAGAGAAATGCGGAGCATAGAATCGAGTTAATTCCTAGATCATCTCTTGTTAATAGACCACCTTGTCTGAAAGAGGAGGAAGAGGTCAGAAGCATGATTGAGGACTATCTTGCCAAGGGGCAAGTAAGACCTAGCTTCTCCCCTTTTGCCTCTCCGATCATTTTGGTACTTGGAGAATGTGTGTGGACTATCGAGGCTTGAACAAGACTACCGTTAAGCATCGATATCCTATGCCACGTATAGATGATCTTTTGGATGCCCTCCATGGTGCTACAGTGTTTAGCAAAATTGACCTAAAGAGTGGTTACCACCAGTGAGAGTTCGAGAAGAGGATGTGCATAAAACTGCCTTCCGGACTCGTTTTGGACACTATGAATTCTTAGTTATGCCCTTCGGATTGACTAACGCCCCTACAGCATTTATGATGTTAATGAACGATGTGCTTAGAACGTTTATGGGCAAGTTTGTGGTTAATTTTGTTGATGTGTTTACAGTTGTGGTGATTCTATGCATGTTAATCACCTAAGAACTGTGTTATCAACTTTGAAGGAAAATACATTGTTCGCTAATGAAAAAAAAAGTGAATTATTTAAAAAAGAAATAACATATTTGGGTTTTATAGTGTCAGCAGATGGAATAAAACCGGATCCGCAGAAAGTTGTTGTTCTTCTTGCCTGGCCTGTTCCTACAGACTTGACGACACTAAGAAGCTTTCTAGGGTTGGCTGTGTTTTATCATAAAGGTGTGAAGAATTATTCACACGTAGCTGCACCATTGACCGATATGTTACAGAAAAATAAATGGAAAGAGTGGAGAGAAGTTCAGCAGCGAAGTTTCGATGCTTTGACACAAGCTGTGGCTGACTTTGTCACTTTAAAAATTGTTGACCCTCAAAAACCATTTGTCGTAGAAAGGATGCAAGTGACATCGTCGTTGGGGCAATGCTGATGCAAGAGGGTAGGCCTGTGGCCTTTGAGAGCAAGAAGCTCAACCCTGCACAGAAGAATTATCCAACTCATGAGAAAGAGTTGTTTGCCATTATCCACGCTTTGAAGGCATAGAGGCACTATTTGTATGGTGCAGAATTCTATGTGTACACCGACCATAACACTTTGAGATATTTCTGCAACCAGCTGGACCTAAGAGGGCGGCAAGCCAGGTGGGCTGAGTTGACGCAGGAATTTCACATGGAGATTCGGTACAAGAAGGGTGCCGAAGATCGTGTGGCTGATGCCTTATCTCGGATATTGTGTCAAATGTCTTTTGTGGTCATAGAAAATGACCTGATTGCTGAGATTATACAGCAAGAGAATCCTCATTGTCAAGGAATTGTGAAGGAGGCAAATCTTGCACAAGTAGAATCTCAAGATGAGAGTTCTGGTCTCTTGACTCACACTTACCTTAAATATACCATAGAAGAAGGTATGATCAGGAGAAATGGCAAAATCCTCATTCCAGCTTGTGAGGAGCTGCGTAGGAAGATTGTCCATTTGTGTCATGATAACCCTGGTGCAGGTCATCCTGGTGTGGATAGGACCTATGAAATAATCTTACGTAACTTTTGGTGGCCTTAATTGAAAAAAGATGTTTACCATTACGTGACGTACTGTTTGAAGGTGCCAAGTCACTAAAACTAAAAGGATTAAACCTCGTGGAGTTTTACACCCACTACCTGTGCCAAAAGGAAGATGGGAGAGTATCTCCATGGATTTCGTCACCAACTTGCCTCGCACGCAGTTGAAGCATGATTCTATCTTGGTCATAGTTGACAGACTCACGAAAATGGCTCATTTCATTCCAACGCATAAAAAGATTGATGCGGCTGGAGTAGCTAATTTGTTTATTGAGCATGTGTTCAGACTTCATGCATTACCGTTATCCATAGTGTCTAACAAGGATACTCGATTCACTGGAAACTTTTGGACTGCAGTTATGGCCAAACTAGAAGTCCAATTGAGAATGAGCAATACGGAGCACCCTGAAACGGATGGCCAAATTGAGAGAGTCAACCAAACCTTACAGGATATGCTTAGGGCATTTGTTGGGGATAAGCAAACTCAGTGGGAGAAGTACTTGCCACTGTTGGAGTTTGCTTACAATGACAAGAAAAATGTGAGTACTAAGATGAGTCCTTTCGAGCTTAACTATGGATTTAGGCCAGCTAGCACTGTTACGATAGGAATTCCTCAGAGAGTGCCTAGTGCGGCTAATTTTCTAACTCAAATGAATGAAATGCTCGAGTTAGCGAAGGTTAATATTAGGCAAGCGATGGATCGAGCAAAGTCATATGCTGATCAAAATCGCACGCCTAGAAAGTTTGTGGTAGGAGATATGGTGTTTCTCCAAGTACCCAAGGACTCTAAGACCCTTAAGACGAGCAACTGTTACAAGTTGTCCCCGCGTTATTGTGGACCCTGGAAAATTGTTAAAAGAATCAATGATGTTTCTTATAAGTTAGATTTCCTAAAACTTGTAAAGTGCAACCTGTATTTCATGTTTCTAGATTGAAATGGGTTTTACATAACGGTGATAACTTGTTGTCTGATGGTTTGTTTGCATTCCAGGAGCAGGGAGAAGTAACCCATGGGCCAGCGAGGGTATTGGATAGGCAGGAGAGGCGTTTAAGCAACCGTCTGATCCGTGAGTACTTGGTCGCTTGGCATGGCAGGCCTCTTTCTGATGCTACCTAGGAGACCAAGCACAGTCTGCGTGCACAGTACCCTAGCTTTGCCATCGCGGACGACGTTACCTGAGTGGGGAAGGGATGTTACAGTTTTTACTCCCTGTCCCGGTTGTTTACTGTTTTTACTTATAGATGTATTTCTTGTAAATACATAAGTGGCTAAGTCACCGGCCTGCGATGACCTTTGTAACAGAAATTTAAATAAAACTGTTAATGATGTTTTTGAGCCTCAGAGTCCCATGTTGCTTGGGTATAGGGTATTGGGTCATTTATTCGAAGTGGCTGGACTGACCTCCTAAAAAGTAGGAGTTGACTAGTCAACGTGACACATGTCGTATGCTCAATGGGACACTTGGTCCAGTGAATGAGTGACACATGTCAGGGTTTACCGGTCAAACATGACACGACTCACATGCCCACTGGGACATTTGGTCCAATGGATGAGTGACACATGTCAGCCTACTCACTTGCCTATGTGTCAGGGTACTACCAAGTGGCAAGTGTCGACTGTGCATGGAGTTGGCCATGTGTCGAGATTTAGGAAGGGTCAGGGTTAAGGGGTGCTTGAGGATTTTGGATAAGTGAGCCTAGAGAGAGGCATTCCTCATCATAATCTATGCAGCAAAGGCTGGGAGGAGACAAGGCAACCAGCTCCATCTTGTGTTAGAAGTGATTTGATGCTTGTATGTGCAGGAAGTTAGCAAGGTTTGAAGAGAAGATCAAAGAGGGAGTCTGACACTAACTGTGCAGTAAAATGTGAAGTAACAAGTTTAACCTGTAATGGACCATGGTCAGTTTATTACCCTCTCTCAAAAGCACCGGGACAGTGGCGAACACTAAGGTCTCCTTCCTAAAAATCTGAAGCTCATCCAGCAGGTTATCCTGCTCGCGTACATTAGGACAAACTCGGGAGATATAGGCATTCCAGCCATCCTTGAGCTCCCTATCTGTGAACTGCCCAGACCTTCGCAAGCCTGCAAGAATCAAGATTGAAGACACATTAATTATTATACTATATAGTACATGATAGTACATATTGCATACTACTGTCTACATACTACATTTGAAATTTAAATCTTGATATACCTCTCTAGGCTAATGGTCATGCAAAGCCTCAACTGCTCGCCTAGCCTGTCCGTGAACTAGTACAAGAGGCCCAATGTGCAGCCCTCTCGATCTGTAAGGCGCAGGACAATGTAGATGGGCTATAGGCCCACCACAATGCATCGAGCCTCATCCCAAAATGGTGAATACATAACGGTCCGCTCGAATCTCTTACTCTTGGGCTCCTGTGACGGCCCCCACTGCGCCCAGTCAACGGCAACAACCATCTGCCTCAAGTCCTAATGAACTTTCAGCAGTCATTCCAGGACCAAGAACATAAATGCAAACCTGCACAGGGCACAAGCGACAAGTTCTAAGTTCTAACTTCTGACAACAGAATACATGGCACATGCATGAAATATTTACCACTACTAACTAAACAATAAATACTTACCAACAATCTACAGAAGCGCATTCAAATTTGAGTTGCAACTTGCAACTTGCATACCTGGTGGAGACATCCAAGGTGGACTGTCTCTTGAACATGGCTAGGACCCTTGGCTTCTTGGTGACAAATCCCACCAAGAACCGTGCAGTACGCACCACCTCCGCAATACATGGAATCTTGGCCACATCCTCGACCAACAAGTCCAGGTAGTGTACAGCACAAGGTGTCCAAAAGATGTGGGGGTAGTCTCATTAACGAGCCTATCCATGGAGACGCAGTTTGACGCATTATTTGTGACCACTTGCACAACCATACAATGCAATGTGCATGACTTTAAAATTCTGAATTCAAGTGCTTAGTGGCAACTGCTTAGTGAACCATAATCCATTGTTAATCAATCGCCATTAAACAATGAACATTCAACATTGACATTTACAAATTACCATTCAACATTATAGGTAAACCGTAAATTGTAATAAGTATAATATATATACCTGTACAACGTGTTGTGGTCCAACCTCCTCAATGGCAGCTCGAATATGTGAGAACATGTACTCGCCCGTGACTGCCTCCCCAGAGGTGTCGATGGATCTGAGAAACATCGTCCCCATGCACGAAGACACCAGGATATTCAATATGTGGCGCATCCTCGTATCGCTCCAACCATCAGATATGATGGTGCAACCATACCTAGTTGAAAGTTCACAGGTGACAAGTCACGACTCACATTGCACTGTTGCAGTGTTGCACAACTTACAAGTGACAAAACAAGATGATAGATCTGAGAGGATAGATCGCAAATTGTAATTCAAATTTCATGGCAAATTTCAATGATAAATGATCATTTGAATATTGACAAATTACAATCATGATTCATGATTCATGAATAAACATAAATAGCTAGCTGCAATTAACAAGTAATAAGTATGCATTACATATCGATGATCTCAGATCAATCATCATAAAGTCTTTAAAGTTTACAAATTACAATGCATAAATTTAAAAGGATAGTAGTATGTACTGGGCCCATGCCTTCCTGAGAGGCTCTAGCTTCTGGTCAACAGAAGCCCCCTCATCAAGAAGTCCCAACGTCCTCAAGTGCTCACAAGATGGCCCTGGCCACACCTGCCCAATCGCACTCAATGCACTCATCGCCCTCCTCCATGTCGGGGTCCTAGCCAGATGAAAAATGGCAGATCGCAGGTGTAGAACAATTGTCGAACGACAACCTCTGCCTCTGCCATGGCTCTGGGAGCGAAGCTGGACACATAGTACTCCCCACCCCCCATCTATGTAGTGCGGCCCCGTCTACCTCTCCCTCTCTAAGGTGGATGATGTGGTACCGATATGGTCATGGCTGGAGGTGGTGTCGAGTATCCTGCACCAGAAGGTGGGTCAGGCCGGGTACTAGGCCCTGCCTCATCTGCAGCTCTGTCCTCTGAGCCAGGGGAAGCGAGGGGTGAGCGGATGGCAACTAGGGGGCGTGATGTGGTGGCCTCTGGCTATGTCGCCGTGACTGCATCTCGATCTGCCAAAAAAGACAAATTTGAAATCACAATACAATTTAGAAATTAGATGATCAATGAAATTGAAACTTCAGACTTGATGTATCATGTGAGTTAAAACTTAAAACTTGATCAATGTTTGAAGTGTAAGAGTCTTGGAGTTGAATGTTTACCTCTCGGTTTGGGCCCCATCCTCGAAGGGCCAACCTCCTCCGATGCGACAGGAGTGAGTAGCGTGTCAAGAGCATGCATGCAAGGGGCAATCTCGTACCCCCTCAAATGTAACAAATGTGCCCTGATGCATGTGGGCCCTCCAGTGTAAGACTGGTGACAGTATCTGAAAGTCCATCTCTTCGTGCCCACACGCATCAGGCCATAGGCCGCAGCGATGGTGACGTGATCCCACAAGGGATCCCTATCCCTCGGCATGGTGGCCCTCTCTCTCTCTCTCTCTCTCTCTCTCTCTCTCTCTCTCTCTCTCTCTCTCTCTCTCTCTCAGATCTCTCTAAGTTGTAAGTTCTAACTAGACTCTAATAACTACTAACTCAGACTAACTCCTAAGTTCTAACTTCTAACTACTAACTAAGTAGCTACCCAGGTCCCACAACCCTCTCACAATGCCCAGGCCCCACATTGAACCCCATCAAGATTCAACACACACAGTGCACACACACTGACACACACAAACACACACACACACACACACAGACTACAGTGCACACACACACAATCTCAGTGGTCACACAAACTCACAGTGCACACATCGCAAAACTCACACACACACACAGTGCAAACATGTCACACACACACACACACACAATATCATAATATCACACACACACTCTCTCTCTCACACACAATTACTCACTCACACACACTGTACACATCAAAAGACACACATACACACACAATATCACACAATCACTCACACACACACACACACACACAATCTCAAGACACACACACACACAATATCACACCATTTTCTTTCTCTCTCTCACACAGCAATGAGCGCACACACAATCTCAATGGCAAATGCACACCTCTCTCTCTCTCTCTCTCTCTCTCTCTCTCTCTCTCTCTCTCTCTCTCTCTCTTTCTCTCTCTCTCAACCAGAATGTTCGGGAATCGGATTCTAGAAATCGCGTTCTAGGGCCTCAAACGATTCGAACAGTTCGAACCGCCCCAGAGTATGAGACACAGTCGTCATCAATGTGTCCCTACCGCATTGACTCTTATGATTCCATCAAGGAACTATATCATAGCCTTTTTTTGAGGTCTCAACTAAGAGTGCATGTATATCATTGGATAACCACAATCTTGGCACTATATTTCTAATAAAGTGGTGTTTCATTTTCATTTTCATATCAATCATTAGACTCTAGTATTTCTGATGCTTGTTATTAGCGTTCTTACGCTCCCGTTCTTGCTATATATATATTGCTATACATACTTGACATGTAGCACTTCGTTTTGGCATCAAAAGATATTAATGACACTTCTTCTTCTTCTCCCTAAGAAGTATGTCATTTTCATTTTCATTTTCATATCAATCATTAGACTCTAGTGTTTTTGTTGTTTGTTATTTAAAGGCGTTCTTACGCTCCCTTTGTTGTTATATATATTGCTATACGTACTTGACATCTAGCACTTCGTTTTGGCATCAAAAGATATTAATGAAGCTTCTTCTTCTTCTTCTCTCTAAGAAGCATGTCATTTTCATTTTCATTTTCATATCAATCATTAGACTCTAGTATTTCTGTTGTTTGTTATTTAAAAGCGCTCTTGCGCTCCCTTTGTTGCTAAATATATTGCTATACGTACTTGACATCTAGCACTTTGTTTTGGCATCAAAAGATATCAATGAAGCTTCTTTTTCTTCTTCTCTCTAAGAAGCATGTCATTTTCAAATGTCTTGCTTATTATGAGATAAATGGATGTTATTACTGCTTATTCAAATGTCTTGCTTATTCACCCTCTACTTTATGTTCTCTCATCACCTATGAAGTTCCCCCATGTGTGGCCTTTATGATCCATGAGATGCTTTCGATGCAGAGAGATCTATGCCATGATTAGTCATGTATTCAAGATACACAATCTCATACTACAGCTTTTTTCTCTACGAAGAGAGATCGGACATACTCAAAGTCAAATCATGAGGATATTCTTATTTATATAAGGGATCGACATCGTGATCAGAGACAATGTACAGTACACCATCTCTTTGCTAAGAGTCTCCAGATCCCACACCAGTCGGCACTAGGGTCGGAGATATTGGCGTCAACGTATTTCTATTCAGCTGAGACAACTGAAAAACGTTGTGACAAAAAAAAACATGGGTACGTGAATGAATTAGGAGTTGGTGTGAGTGCATGTATATCATGGGTACGTGAATGAATTAGGAGTTGGTGTGAGTGCATGTATATAAATTCATTGGTTGCACATAGCCCTTGCACCATATTTCTTTCATATCACCTTCTAGACTGTGATCAAGGCTCAGCGTGCTACCAGCGGTAGCCCACCTCATGAATTATACATAGTACATTGTGTGGAGAGGAAACTGTACCTTCAAAACTAGCAACCGTATAGAAATATGGATGCTAATAGCCGGAATTTAAGGTGCCACATGGCAGCATGAGGAAGGGAGGTTGCTTTAGATTGCAATTCCGTGATAGTTACGGAATAAAGCCGGCCATCATAAGTGCAAGAGAGTGGGGAGGAGATATTATGTAATCTCTACCTCCTCTACCCCTCTCTCTTCATGACGATGTTTGATCCTTGAACACACGTTCGTGAGACCATGACTACGTATGTTCATTGTGTGGAAAAGGCAACTATATTCCAATAATAGAAACTGTATAAATATGCTTCCAAGAGAACAATTTGACAACAAGTGCAATTAAAAAAGAGAGAGAGAGAGAGAGAGAGAGAGAGAGAGAGAGAGAGGTTTTTAAGGAGCTCCCAACACAGCAATTACAGCAGTTAAGTTTAAGTTGATCCTAGTGAAGCTAAAATGGAAATGTCATTTTACAAAATTGAAATGATGAATAAATAAAACCCACGGCCACAGTAGCTTGTGCAAATAAAAAGGTTCGAGAAGTGATTAAAGTTCATGGCATATGGTCACAGCCCAAAAGCAGTGTAAAATGTCATTAGAATTTTAACCCTAGATTTCTACACAGCGACCTAAAAAGTTTCTGAATGCAAATCTTAAAATTATAAGCAAATACCGCAAATAAAGTTCACCATAATCAGCTCGGATCATATTTGACATGCAGCCGACCCGTCTCTTCTGACCTCACTCAAACTCTGAATAAGGTAAAACAATTTATCATACTTTTGGCTTACCAGCTTGGAGATTCATCGAAATCTGAAGACTTTCGAACTGCTAGACTTGACCTCGCACAAATCCTGCCCGTGTCAAAATATTTAATCTCGGGATCCTTTCCGAGAAGGCCTATGAGATTGACGTTGTTTACCAAGTTCTTCTGCCACGGAATCTCCTCTGGTCGAGGAAAGTCCATTGCACTCTCAATTCTTCTATCTGAGAACTGCTCGAACATGGACAAAGCCCTTACTCTGCCTGTCTGTGTACTCCTGCCATCTACAAATAATTTCATGATTTCCTAACAGAGCTCAAGCAAAAAGTATAAAGAAACTTCTAAACAGGAAAATGTGCAGAAACCACAATAACCAGAAGCCAAACTAATCTGTTAGGAACTTCCGATATACCATCGTTATGATAGTTTGGGATGGTAGAAATGGTGGTGGTAACGCAAGGCTTCTGATATTTCCTCGGGGATTCCAGAGCACCATATCCAAAATACTTCAAGGATGCAGCGGCGCCGCCTATCACTGCTCTCAAGCGCATCACAGAAGCGGCACAGAAACTTAAAGCAGACGACTGGTTGGCACGTGCCTGATGCTTGGATAGTAGCGAACTATTGCAGTATTTGCAAGCGATACTGCGCATTTCTGCAACGATCCACTGCTGCTGTTTCTTGACGCATAAAAGATCAGTCGTAATATTGAGAGAGTTAGCGATTGCGAGAGAAGTCATCACTCTCGCTCGCTGCCACAACTATTCCTTGGTTTTAATGCGCGATCAATTATGTTTAGCTCTTCCACGCACAACGGCACAATCCCTCCGTGAGGTCACTTACCCGCTGATTTGACCCTGCCCAATCCAGCTCAAGGCGCGGCGTGACGGTCCAGTGTTCGGAAAACCTTTTTCGAGCATGTCGATTTTGGCAGCAAGCTTCATTCTTGGACTTTGCCTACTTTCCCATATATAAGGTCCGGCCTTAACATCAAGAACAAAACGAGTTCCATTCTCGGACTTTGTCAACTTTCCCAAACACTGGCACGGACTTGTATATAAGGTCCGGCCTGAACGTCAAAAACAAAACGAGCTGGTAGGAAAAAAAAACATCTTCACATGTACCCGTGATCCTCTAATCCCATCCACTCATGCTTGGAATTTGACATGCACCCTTACCATTCAGCTAGATGGGTACCTTTCAAATGAATTAGGTATGAACCTTTCAACCAATTATATACATATATTCAAGTTATATTGTACAATAATTTTTTAAAAATTCAAACTATCATCACATTCTACTTTTTAACATCACCTTTCAAATAGAACATCAATTTTTAAGTTTGTCATTCATATGATATGCTTTTAAAATTTTTCCCTTTCTTTGAAATGCAAACTAGCCTTTGATGTGCATTGGAGCTTGCAAATGCCAAGCCTCCACGCACCCTCAGCCTCCGCAGGTTGGCCTGCCATCATTGACTTGCCAACAATCATTACAACGTGGTTGCAACAAACCATCACTTGATTCCAACAATGAGCTTTATTCAGAGCATAGTATCTTGATGAGCAGGAGGATAACATGCAAAGATGAATCCTCACCCGGGCTGAGAGGCCCATGTCATTGCATACGTCAATCACGGGACGGGTTCTAGTGAAGAGGACCTAAGAGGCACGCACAGTCGGCCATAGCATGCTGTGAGCCACATGTTTTTTTTTTAATGGCTGCCCAAAGCATCACAGTATCGGGCAGCTAGAACAATATTCCATAATCATTTCTGAGACTTTGTCAATAAACCATACAAGTGAAAACTCGCAAACCATATTTCACGTGAGCACAGGTGCCCAAAAAAGGGGCGTCGGTGTCGATGCCCATGAAAAATGGCTAACGTTATGCTGAGGTACCCGGGAAAAACTGCTCGTGATGCAAGTCTCAAACCGCGACTAAACCAGTGTCGGGCAACTGCGAGACATTTTTCACCTGACTGTCCTCATCCACGAAAGTCGATTGGTTATGTACCGTTATGCTCGAACTGCAGAGAGCCTGGTCACAAGTATCTTGACTGCCCTCAACCGCAGAAGCCGCGACCCAAGTATCAGTATGTAGCAACACAAACTGCTGCAGACTCGAAAGCGAAAGCTTTGACTGATGCTGTTGTGCAGAGAATTGACGTTATTGAAGAAAAATTGGCAAAGACAGAAGATCAGTCCTGGCCAAGTGACGTGAAAAACTTATTCAAAGTCACAACGAGAAGCAAAAGCTCCTCGAAACCTGACCAAAATTCTTCGACGAAGCACAGAAAATCCTCGAAGAAGAAATCTTCTAGCAAGACGACGAATAGATCTACGACTAAAGAAGATCTCAAAGATGACCCTGATTATGACTGCAATGCTGCGAAGTTGTTTGCAAAAGATATCTCATCAGAGGCGAAAGAAATTATCAACGCTGAACTTCAGTCAGCTGTTGCAGAGAAGGTGGTCACTTTCGAGGAAGGGGACGACGAAAACACGAAGACAATATTGTCTAGTGCTGTTATCGATAAGCCAATCTCGAAATCGAAGACGAAAGACTATAACATCGTGACTGATATTGGATCAATTCGTCCGAATATTACTTTTGAGCAGTTGCTGGCAGATAACACTTATTACAGAAAGCAACTGAAAGATCTTTCTGCACCAAAAAAGAAGAAAAAAATGTCTTTGTCATATGCCGGTGTTCTGTCTATTGATTTAGGTGATCTTGGTGCACCTGAAATTGATATTACCATTGTGGGATGCCTGATAGAAAAAGTGCCAATTGACTTTGGTTCTAGCGTGAACATAATAACAGAAGATACTAGTCATGCTTTGGGGCTGACTGACATTCAACCGACACAGCGAAACATCAACTTAGCTGATTCGACACGACGGAAACATGTTGGAAAACTGAAGGATGTCACTGTTTACATTCGAGCCAAGCCATTCACAATGAATTTCATAGTTATCAAACCAGTCGGTTTGTCATCCTATTCTGTGCTGATTGGACGAGCTTGGCTTTATCAATCAAACGCAAGTGTACATTGGAAATCCAGAGAGCTAAGATTTCAGACTGGTGATAGATTTGGGATAAGGGGCTTTAGGATACTGGATCTAGGGAATTAAGGGGCTTTGGAATAAGAGATCCAAAAAAAGAGGATTTAGGAGTCTAGTTTATGGGAATTAAGGTAAGGGGTCATTGTTTTATAGCTAGAATTTACGGTTAGGTGTATAGGATAAAAGGCTCGCCTCCTCCTATTGATTCCCACCTGGTACTAAATTTTTAAGTTACGACAATATGCTAATCTAGCTGGTAGCAAAAAACATTTCATTGCCCATCTCACATTTGTTTCTATAGGACACGACATGCATTGGGTGGGAGGGTGGACCCAGTTGTATGGCACTATTCATACCCCCAAAATCCAAGTTTGATTTCAGGACTTACTGAGGACCTTGGAATAACACTCGCAAAGTTGAGACTGTCACAACTTGTGAAGATTTTTTCAATCATAAAGATCCAAAATCATCTATTGATCTTTGGTTTGAAAGACATCACAATTTACACCATTTGCAATGTAGAACATCAACATCTACTTAATGAAAGAGATGCAAACTCAATAAGATATTGATCAAACATCAAAATTATGATAAAATAAAGTTGTTGTCCATACAATAACAATAACATACTATATTTCACATGTGTGGATCTGAGTATAGCAAAATATGAGTATTCTACACACAAGATTACAAGAAATCATCAAGATAGTGCACCAATGGATAGATCAGCCCAAGAGAACTCATGTATAAGCATGAAATGTGATGAGAGAGAGAAGAATCCTTTCTTCCATGAGTTTACATCATTTTATAGTAGATCCATGCATCATTAACGAGATTGGTTTCCCTCCATAACAAAAACCAAATTATTAATGTGGACTAGATTCAATGTCTTCACCATTCAAATTTGAATCTACTAAACTCGACCTCCTACTATTTTCCTCACTTTCTAAAAATGGTAATTCAAATGCTTTTAGACTAATATAACTTTGAAAGTTCAAACTCTAAGTCTAAATGAAAATTGGCCTCAATTGCCAAATAAACAAATATGTCCAAAATAGCAAACTAGTTGACAATTTCTCACACTCCCTCTTCAACTAGTTTTAGAATAGACTTTGAGAATACTCCAAGTGAAGTCCTATGCTTTGTAAACAAGTCTTTTCCCAATGCTTTGGTGAAGATATCAGCTACACATTCCTTTGAAGGTACATGTTGAAGCTCCACCTCCTTTGCCATGACTTGCTCCCTCACAAATTGATATGCCACCTCAATA
The DNA here is from genome assembly GCA_029204225.1 of Diphasiastrum complanatum. Lineage (NCBI taxonomy): Eukaryota > Viridiplantae > Streptophyta > Lycopodiopsida > Lycopodiales > Lycopodiaceae > Diphasiastrum > Diphasiastrum complanatum. Next base: position 35,945 of record MU832914.1, on the reverse strand, counting down.
TGCTTGCTCCCAGCATGAAATAAAGGATTGCTTGCCAACTTTTGGGCTGATAGGTTGTCAATAAGATGATTGGGCTCTCTAAAAAATCTAGCAAGTGAGATCCTTGATCATCCTCTTGATCCATACCATCTCTTTTGGGCAATGAGTAAGTGTTTTTTTGTGCCCATACAAGGCCCTAACTCCCCAAAAGCACTTTTCATAGCTATTGATATTGTTTACATGTATTAATTGTCCTAAACCATGTACTAACTCCAATTAGTGTGTCTGGGCCTCACAAGGTTTTTAATTATATTACTTGCTCTGTTTGGAATAATGTGGCATAACCAATAATCTCAAGTACTGGAGTATTGTGTATCCAAGTCTAGGATTATGCTGAATCCTATATCCAGGACGTGGATGTAACATAGACCATTTCAAATTTAACATACATGGCACCAAATTAAGTGTACCAAACATTGTAAAGGTTGAGGTTTAGTACAAAAACTTTCTAATGTTGTGCATACTGGTTTTGTGTATCAATAGAAGAGCAAAAAAAAAGCAAGCTTGTTGACATGCATACTCCCAATAATAATCAAAATAGAAGAAATATAAATTTAAAACTATTGCACTTAGCGAAAGAGACATTCTAATGACATTACGATTTTTCAAAAAAAAATCATGAGTTGAAAAAAATCAATATAAAAGGATAAATTTCAATTCATTTTGCAATTTGATCTTGTGAATGGTTTTTCATTGCAATTCATGTTTTTTTGGATTTTGCACATTATCGTCATTTCTTGTGCTTCTAGTTCTCTTAATGTTGATTAATGCATGGCCAGACCAAAGGTAATGGCCCGCAAAAAGTAGTGAATCATCCAAAAATGCGCTTTGATCTTTGACCATGAATGCACCTTCGTCCACTTCAACCTAGGGAGATGATGAGACTGTGTTTGCTTGTTGATCAGGTTGCTTGGCTACGTTCTTCGCTTGGAGAATTTGGCAATCCTTGATCTCATGGTTATTGCGCTTGCAATACCTGTAAAATATCTTCTTCTTCGACTGTGGATTCGATGATTGTTCTTGACCTTGAGTCTGTTTCTGATTTGTTGCAGCCTTCTTGGAGCTTTTCTGCTTCTGTCGCTTCGAGCCTTTGTTGACAAATAGAGCCTGAAAAGAGGAAGTAGACAAAGTGTCTTCACTTCTTCTATTGTCTTCTTGCAGCAACATAATGATAACTCTAGTAAGAGTTAAATCTGAGTGTGTTGATATGATCATCACCTAGTTCTCATATGTAGAGGGCAAGCTTGTTGTTTATCCAGTTTTGCGGATTTTCCCATGTGTTTACACAGTCTGCAGAATTACAAGTGTTTTTACACAGTCTACAGAATTACACGGAGTTTATGACAGTGTCACATTTTTTGCCTGACAGAAATCTCGTGTAAAAATGCAATGTCGTCTTTTTTGCATTTTTTGCTTGTCAGGAATCTCGTGCAAATATGCAGAGTCACATTTTTCGCTTTTTCCAAAGAGCCTCAAATGTTAAGGAAATGACTCTGGCAAAGTGTGGGGCAATCCTAAATGAGATTTAAGGGCACCTTCGGCTTTTTCGCCATTTTGCGAAAAACCCGACAGTGTCACCTGTAACTGTTTTAGTTCATTTCTGCAGAGCTACAATTTTGGTTCATTTATGCAGACAGAACGTTTACAGCCAATTTCACCGCTTATCAACAATCAATGACAAGGACCGGATGGATATCAACAGATCACCAGCCAACTGGCGATCGCAATCGACGAGCTAATTTCTTAGTATAAATAGTTGTTCATATTCATACAGATTAATTCATTGAAAATCAGAATTATCAAAAGCATTTGAATAGTTAGCTCTATCTCTCTCGAGTCTGCGAGCTTAAACACTCCTGATTATTCTAGCTCACTTCTTAGAGTTGTTTTAGAGATTGCTATTGCGCTACTGCTCATCAGCATTGCGCATTAATTCAGACTTTCATTTTTAGTTGCTCAGAGATAGCATAGAGTACACGGCTCCAATCCGCAACTTATTGTATTCGTTTACTTCTGTTTCGTTTTGAATTGATACTATTCTTTATTGCGTTCAGTTTTGTCTCAGACTATATGCGTTTTTGTATTTCTTCCCGGCTAATTATTTGTCTGATAATCTTCAATGCTTAATTGTTTGGGTACGTAATCATTATAGTACTGACGATTTCAAAGTTAGTTACTATAAGTTCAAACGTGATTTTTATCACTATTGTCTTGTTTGAAATTGATAGGCGTAGTCATGCATTGGAAAGATGAAGATAGTTTATTTCGCCATGCACGAAAGGTTTTTCTTTTCGAGCTAGACCTATCTTCTGCATACCACTTTTCGACATAGTATCAGAGCTGTTTCACTACTTCTTTAATTCGATTCCAATATGATATCAGAGCAAAAGCTCTAATACTTCATATCTTTCACAATATCAAATTGATATCATACTCTTCAGTTCTTTTCAACCTTTCAGTATCAGAGAACTGGTTACCTATTGTTGGGATTACTACATCTTAGCGTCATCGATACAATCGACAGACTAAGTTCCAGATGGATTCTCAAAGTAAAGTTGGTCTTATTGCAGACAAGCTGAATGGATCCAATTATCATTTGTGGAAATTTAAGATGAAGACCTTGTTAATTGCCAACGAATTATGGGATGTTGTTACAGGTACATAAGTAAAACCTGAAGACGACGACTCAAAGTGAAAATTGAAGGATGGTAAAGCTTTCACGCTTATTATCCTCAATATATCAGATACACAGATTGGACACATAGTTGAAGCTAAAACGTCAAGAGACGTTTGGGACATTTTGAACTCACTATATGATGTGAGAGATGTAACTACTAAGTTACATCTATGAAGGAAATTCTTCACATTCAAAATGTCTACTGGTGATTCTCTTCATAGTCACATTAACCAGTTTAAGAATCTTTCGCAACAAATGGCCGTTGTCGGATCAGTTATAGACGATCAAGATGCGACGATTGGTAATAAGGAAAATAATCCAACAATAATAGACTGAATCCTTTTTTGGAAGACACTTATTATTGACCTTTCATGATTCAGATATTTTCATGTGTCATCTCTCTAGCTAATTTTTATAAGAAATTTGGAAATTTCTTTAAAAAGGAGGAGTGAAGTGATGAGTAAATTCTATTATAGGTTCTATTAGTTGTACAGTTTGTGGATAAGAGAAATTCTCTAGGGATTGTGTGGAACAATATGAAATTAGAGGTGGTTTGAGATTTAAATTTATTAGAAGTAGTACTCAGTAAGATAGAAAGTTACTAATCCCAATTTGTTTGGGATAGGAGTAAGTTTGATCAAGGAATGTCTATTTTGGATCAGCCTAATCTTAATGGATACTAGGATCATGGAAAGGATTGATTAAGTGGGGCAATTTAAATTGTCTGTAGCATAAAGTTTGTGCACATGGCAAAACTGAATTTATTTCTAAGATAATAGAAGAACTTGAAATTTCATTTATTAAGCATTTAAAAAACTTAAGAAAGCCAACTATTTTACATTTCATATTTTAGGTAAAGGTAAGCAGAAAACTTATAAAGTGTTGCAAGCCAATTGTTGAAATAGGTATTTCACCAAAATTTCATAGAATTAAAACCTCAACGGAACTAGTTTCTTAGGTTTTTTGAAGGAACTAGTCCCATCGTCTCAGTAGCAATGTAAGCAGCACAAATATCTCAAGTTTTAAACAACGTTTGACAAGGAAGGCTTTGTAAACTCACCATTTTTTTAACGGCCTTGGACTTGGTTTCACATGGAGGAAGATCACCCCCTTGCTGTCGTTTTGCCTTGGGCTCCACCCTTGTCAGAAGGGCCTCGAAGGAGGCTCTCATTAGAGAGTGCACCGCAAATGCACCTGCAATGCATCTACTGCACAGGCCCCACACCATCCAAGGGCAGAGAAATTTGTTTTCTCCCTTAGCCCCTTTCATCACCATTGGATGGAGTGGGGCTAGCATTGTAGGTGCCCATGCAGTGCACTCCTTAAGTATTCCACTCAAAGGGCACTCCCCTTCTCAAATAAGATAAAAACACTGGGCACTGGTGAGCCCATGGTCCCGAGCAGTGGCCAGCGGGTGCTAGGCACCAACACGTGTCTATCTCTCTAGAATTTATTGATTCCCAGGCTTTCTTTAATCATGCCTAGATCGCGGGAGTTTCAAAATGTACAAAAATATTACTAGAAAACTCCAAATTTTTGACAAACAACGTTATGTTCCTTCACAGGTGTAAAAACTTTATTGGCCCACATGTACATTGAGTAGTTAAATAGTCAATAAAAGCATCATGGCAAATGACCCTTTTGGTGCTTGGAACTCCTCTAATGAGGCTTTGCCAATGTGAGAGCACGGAGACTTCGACAAACAACCATTGGTTTGAAAATGCAACTCGTACAAAACACTAGCTGACCTGGAGAGCGAGAAGTCATATTTTTCTAAATGCTAGTATTGGAAGTTGTCCACTTTCATCAAGAAATTTGGAAGACGTAGTGAATTTATCGAATATTATATCGTTTGATGCAAGAATCTGCATACACCACGGTGCATAGTACACAGTTCGTGATAGCATTCCTAGGCCCAAAGGGACTCCTAAGCATTGTTTAGGAAAGCCGGCATCTCTTGAGAATGGAACCGACATCTTTCATCGAAAACCAATTTCACGAAAAACATACAGGAAGTGGACTTTAAAAAAAACTATAACTTTTTTTAGATGCAAGATATTTCATGTTTATCATTTTTATATGGAGGAAATTCGTGTATGGTAAAGGAGATCCTTACAAAACTTGACTTACATAAGTTTATTGAATTATTAGAATAATTTATGAATGTAAATATGTAGTATTATGTCGCACTGAATCTGAGATGCAGGTTTTGAAAGGCAAAAAATTTCAAAAACTGATAACTTAAAAGAATTTGCAATAAATTTAAGGGAAACCTCAAAGAGGTTTTTGAACACTGCTCCTGAGTCCCAGCTCCTCATAAGCTATAGCAATGCTTTGAAGACTATTTTGTTATTAAAATCCGTACAACACTTTAATGAACCTACAGATTTAAAATCTTAAGTAAAAGAAAAGCATTTCAATTTTCACAGTAATAAACATACAAGCTTTGCTGCTGATACGGGAAATGCCAATTTCAAAAAGCATGAAAGTTGAGTCTTGCTGAAACATGTATATTCTATTTTGATAATAACATGTGAAATGTCAATTCCAGCGATTGTCCATTAAGATTTTATGATTTTTATCCATTTTTGGAGAGCACTGTTGACTGGTCCTTGGGTGATCTTGACCTTGACTGGGACGGAGCAGCAGACAGCAGACCAACAACGTTCAGGCCCGTCTTTGCTAGTGAGCTGTCCTATTTGATGACATTATAAAATAAAATCATTCCAGCTTCTTTGCGGCCTCCTCTGAGATGGCCTCCTTCTCATGATCCATCAAGGCGGTTGTTGCCAGTTGGAAAGGCAACGTATGCATGTCATTGTGTGTCCTGCAATTACAAATAATCTCATTATAAGTATGGCGTTGACTGGCTGTCCTTTCTACTCACAACATGCAATCGTCTTCAAGTAGTAGATGAATTCCAGCAAGACTCAATTACACATCTGGGCAAGCAATGCCAAGCATGATCTCATTGCTACTACTACTCGACGAGTCTCTGGAGGCTACTCGGGGAGCCCTCCCCTTGTACTTATTGTCGTGACAGTAAGAGTTGTAAGAGAAAGAGAATGGCCATCTTCTAGATGGCTGCCTTACCGGGACTGTTTCAGCATCGCCCGAGGTTGCGATAATTCACAACAGGCCGATCTTTGAATTTGAGTTCTGGGGAGTGGACCGTGGTAATTCAATAAACCTCCATATACTTGCCAAATTTACGTGTATAAGAGTGCTGACTTTTGGAGTTTCTACAGGATTAAATGCAACGAACTTTTCTGTGGGTGAGCAATGAGCATTGAAACGAAACGAAACGAAAAGATTAACTGGAGGCATGCAGATCCATGCATGAGTTTTCAGTGATGAGTGCTCTCCACGCTTTCCTGAAAAGAGAATACAGTTGCCTATTTTTCTCTTTTACTGCCTCCTCAGCAGCCCTCCGCGTCTCTTTCAGCATTTCTTCACGGTCCTTGGCCTCCTAATTGAAGCAAGCCTCTCCTGGTCAACTAGGGAACTAGTCGAGAGAACTACTACAAAAGGTGATTACTCATTATCACAATGTGATGACAAACACACAATATCTAACATAGCAGTTTTACTTTCAATCCATGCCACATTGTTCAAGCAAAGCTGATTGATTGATGTTAGATTTTGAACTCCAATGTAACACACAAACACATGCCTAAAGCTTAACCCTAAAGCATAATGTCTAAAGCCTACTCCTAAAGCTTAACCATAATGATTAATGTCTACAGCCTAATCCTAATGCCTAATTCCTAAAGCTTAATGTTTTATGCCTAATGCCTATATCCTAATGATTAATGTCTAAAGCCTCTCACTTTCTCTCTCTCTCACTCTCACACACACACATACACACACACCCTCCCACCCACCCACCTAGTGCCTAAACCTTAATACACACACAGCCTAAGTCTAAAAAACACACACACACACACACCTTCCATAAACACACATACACACACAACATTGCATGCACATACACACTCGCACACACACATACACATACATACACACACGCTCCCACCCACACCACACACACACATACACACAACATAAACACATACAAACATGCACACACATGCAAACACACACACACACACAACACATACATATACACACACATACATGCATACATGCGTGCGCACACACACAACACACATACATAACACACATGCACACACAACACACACATGTACACTCATACATGTACACATGCACAAACAGCACACACATATACACTCATACATGTACACATGCACACACAACGTGCAAACACACATACACATACACGCACACACACAAACCTTTGTTGGGCTCTCAGAACCCTAAACCTGCATACATCACATACAAATACACATTTCGTACTAACACATTCTTTGCCGCCTTTGACTACCAGCCGCCCGTCATCGACACACACATACACACACACACACACACACACACACACACACACACGCACACACACAACACACACCCCATCGGTCGCAGCATCGACGAGCACACCTCGCTAGTATATATATGTATACACACACACACACACACACACACACACACACACACACACACACACACACACTCTTATGGTTAAGTTTTGGCTTGAGTCTTAAGTTTTAGCCCTCGTAAGTATGAGTGATTTTGGCTTTGACACTTGTATCTCTTATGCTAACTAAACCTAATAAATTGAATAAGAAACTCTTTTTTTTAGTTGCTATTATCATGAACTATATAACTCAAAATTCCTTAGTTGAAAATTTGAATAGTCTCAACCTAATTTAAATTAATTTTCTCTCGAAGAAAGCTAACCATAGATTATAGACTTTTTACAAAATACATGGTAAAAAAAAGGTCAAAGAAGTAAAAGTTTATCGACCCCTCTTTGAAAAGGAGTAGAGGGGAGATGACAAAATCACCAGTCCCAAACTCCCTACTATTCCTATCTAACCAAATGTTCCAAAGAGTAATGACACTAATGCATTGCCAAAAAGTATTATTAACCTTTACATCGTCAAAAGTGATGTCATTCAGCAGCAAATCTAAATAGCTGAATCTCCTGAATCTGCTATGAAAGCGTGCAATAAAGAGGTCAGTCACTGATTTGCAAACTTGAAAAGAGCAGGTGAATCACATCCTCATCTAATGTTTTGCATTTACAGCAAACATGTGATACATCACCTCTATAGCTGGCACAAATAGGAAGAGAGAGCTGAAACATCCTAAGAGAGAAGACTCTAAGTTTGCCAGTTCTGATTCTTTGAGTGCGTCGCAATCTAGATTTTCAAAGGTGGGAGAAACTAGAGAGTTTCCATTTGGAATTGAACCAAGAGAAGGTGAAGTTCGACTCTTTGGTGGTTGCAAAGACAGAGCAATATGAGATTTTGCATTATTTGTCAAGGGCCTTGAAAGCCATTTGTTATTGCAATCAGTAGACGGGGAGGTACATAAAGAGCCTAGGTCATTATGGGAGAATGCAAAGGAGAGAAAGTTAGTTTTGTGAGAGGAAAGTCCGAATTCAGCTTTGAGATGGTAAATACTTAGAGAGTAGATGGTGTTCATGATGTGTTCTCACGTGACAAGACCCTTACGAGTTAGATTTCGATAGAGTCTATTTTTTATCAAAGCCAAAGGCTTGGAGTTGATGGTAATTGCTTTAGAAAGCCACAAAGATTCCAGAGGGGAGATGGAGCTACCACTTGTTCAAAAGGTAAGCTAATTCAATTTAGGGTTTAAAACAAAGCCTTGTTCACACTCAAGCTTGAAGTTATCCTAGATACAAAATCCTTGACTTTTCTTTAGGGATTAGCCATGGCATCCCATACCATCGTAGCCCCACTCCCTATGTAGCGTGATTCTCTTCTAAGCTCAAGGAAGATTGAAGAAGATATTGCTTGCATCATGGTTGTAGTAGAGTGGGGCTATTGTTAGAATAAGTAAGCCCAAGTTTCGCTTACAATTTCATGACTATTACTAGTTTTAGCAGTGTTTTCGAGTTTTTACTGTTTATGCAACAGTTCGCATTTGTGCCAGCTTGACGATACATACAAACTAGGGTCGAGATACGCGTCCCGTAATGGGGACAGTAACACCGTGCAGCGGTGCCCCCCAAAATAATAATGTATATATGTACTCTTTAGTCTTTTTGGTACATACAGTTCAGAAAGTATTCTCTGGGGTTGTCGAGTGATATCTCTATTTGATTATCTGTGTGACTGTTGATTGCTTGCAAATAGCTAACTATATTGCTAGAAAGATCCTTGACATGGTATCAGAGCCTAGGAGAGGTGCAATAATAGCTGGAAGCCAAGTTTTGGGAGAATTAGAGGAATCGCCTTATGGTTGATGAAGCAAACAAAGAGCATGAGAAACTGATTGAGGCACATGGATTGCCAAATTGGTTTTAGAGTTCATATCGACTCACCCGAACAGAGGATAGGTGAATAGGCTGTGACTGGAGCACTTTAAAACTGTGGGTTTTTTCTTATATCAAGAAAAACGAGATGGGTGTGGAAAAACCCTCATAATTTAGTTTGTTTGACAGTGTTTTGACAACCGTAAAGCGAGAAATGGCCCTGAGGTAAGTCGCTGGACGGATATTAATGATTTTTCAATTTTTTGGCCAAAGCTAGGGCTGTATCGAAGGAGAGGGTAAACTCGTTGAAGAGAGAGAAATATCTGATTTTTCAAGGGAGCTGAAAACACCTAATTCTCCATCAAATGTGAGCAAGGGGTCTAAGCTCTCAGAAGAGGATGGGTGACCTAAGCTACAGTTTCTGATAGGAGTTAGAATAAGCAAAAAATTTGAGCTGAAATCGTGAAGAATGGGCGCATTTGTTTTTCTCTGTAGTGCGGGATGTTCACGTGCTGAAACAACATGGAAGCTTAGTGTATGTTGGTGCTTAGAGCATGGAGGAATCCAGATCAATCTACAATCTTGTTGTGGACCGCAAGATCTAGCCCCAAAGACATCAACGGTGGATATTCGGACTTTGTAGGACACTAGATTGCTGTGAGTCATTGGATTTGTAAGAAATCATTTTCACACTTCATGTGAAGGGGTCCGAAGGGTAAAAGGGCCTTCAACTTCATAAAACAATTTCAAACTGAAAGGGGCCCTGAAGTTCAAATTCGTTTGAAAGGTAAAATTACTTCAAGGTGAAAAGATAGAGTAATTTTTTAAAGGCCCATATCTTTTAGCGCATTCTCAGTTTAAGGCCGTCCAAAGGCCAAATTTCTCCAAATTAAAAAAAGGACTATACCCTGCAAGTACAACTTTTCCGAACAGAGTGATCATCGTATCGTAGGGAGAAAGTGCATCAAGATGCAAACCATACCATTTCAAGGGCAAGGTAGTTGTCGATCCCACATTGGAGCATTTTTTGAAAATTCCACCGAATTTGGTGCACTAGGCCAAATCAAGCGGTATGAGGGCCTGAAACTTTTTTGGTCAGACCTTAAAGTTGACTTTTAAATTTCTAATTAAGCTTGTCATTGAGCCTCATTAAGATGCTATAGGAGCAATTTTTGGCAAAGTGGCAGGATTAGGGAAATTCGTGCTTGGAGAAGCCAACAAATTGGATGGGGTATCCAATTACAGCATTTGGAAATTCAAAATGAAGAGTACTTTTACGAAAAAGGAGCTGTGGGACATTGTCACTGGGGTGGAGCAACGACCAACTACAACTCCAATTGTGCATTTGACAAAAAGGCACAGAAGACCTTATCTTTGATAAGTTTGTCAATCAAAGACCATGTCATTGCCCATATTAGTGAGGCTTTGATAGCAAGAGGCGCTTGGGACGCACTCAAAACACATTTTCAGATGGTGAACCCCTCATGAATGATGTTTTTGAGGACCAAACTCATAGGTGTTCACATGGAGGAGAATGAAGGGATAGGGTCCTATAGCATGCGAATCAGGGAGTTACAAGACCAGTTGACAACTATTGGAGAACCAATAAGAGATGTTGATCTTGTTTACACAACTATGAACGGCTTGTCCTAGAGTTTTCAAATGTTTGCAAACAACATTGCTTCGAGAGAGAGACTACCAACGTTCGAGAATCTTCACAGTATCCTATTACAGGAGGAGCAGAGACAAGAAGTAGTAAAATTGCTGGAAAGTGGTGTACAGAAGATAGGTCTAGCTCGAAAAGAAAATGCACTCGAAAAAGAAAACGAATGAAAATAATTCGAGTGTCTAGAAAGAAAACTTTTCATGCATGAAGGAATAAACTATCTTCCTCTTTCACTATGCATGACTATGCCTATTAATTCCAAACAAAACAATAGTGATGGAAATCACGTTTGAACTTATAGTAACTAACTTTGAAATTGCCAGTACTACAGTGATTATGTAGCCAAACAATTAAGCATAAAAAATTATTAGACAAAAAATTAGTCGCAAATTATTCGCGAATTAGTCGCGAAGAAATACAGAAACACATACATTTTGAGATGAAAACTGAACGCAATGAAGGATAGTATTGATTCAGTATGAAAACATAACAGAAGTAAATGAGTACAATAAGTTGCGAATCGAGGCCTTGTACTCTATGCTAACTCTGAATGGCTAAAATGAAAGTCTGAATTAAGCGCAATGCTGATAAGCAATAGCGCAATAGCAATCTCTAAAACGACTCTAAGAAGTGAGCTAGAATGCTCAGGAGTGTTCAAGCTCACAGGCTAGAGAGAGAGAGAGAGAGAGAGAGAGAGAGAGAGAGAGAGAGAGAGAGAGAGAGAGAGAGAGAGAGAGAGAGCTAACTATTCAAAATGCTTCTTATGATAATTTTGATAATCATTATTAAAATTGTATGAATATGAACAACTATCTATACTAAGAAATTAGGTCATGAATTGCGATCGTTAGTTGGCTGGTAATCAGCTGACATCCATCCAGTCCTTGTCATTGATAGTTGATAAGTGGTGAATTTGGCCGTAAACGTTCTGTCTGCATAAATGAACCAAAACTGTAGCTCTGCAAAAATGAACTAAAATAGCCACAGGCGACACTGTCGGGTTTTTCGCGAAAAGGGAAAAAAGGAGACGGTGCCCTTAAATCTCATTTTAGGGTTGTCCCACACTTTGCCAGAGTTATTTCCTTAACATTTGAGGCTCTTTAGAAAAAGCAAAAAATGCGACATTGTGATTTTACACGAGATTTCTGTTAGGCAAAAAATGCGAAAAAAAAACACTGCATTTTTCAACAGAATTTTTGACAGGTGAAAAAGACAACACTGTGGTAAACTCCGTGTGATTCTGCAAACTGTGGAAACACATGGAAAAATATGCAAAACTGGATAAACAATGAACAGTGGATGAAGATTAAAACTAATTAGTCGATTGGTAAGAAGGAGAATAATCCAACACTCCCCCTTAATCTGAATCCTTGAATGTCTTGACCTTCAAACTTAGTTCTATACAGAATCTTCTGTGTGACTTCAAACTTAATGCTTTAATAAAAACATCTGTTGTCATATCTTGCGTTCTACAATATTGCAATCTGACCTCTTCGTTGAGAACTTTACTTCTGATGAAATGATACTTCAGTTCAATGTGCTTACTCCTGGAATGAAATATAGGATTGGCTGAGAAAACGATGGCACTTAGATTATCACAAAATAATGTCATCAAAACATATTGATTCAGACCGATATCTGAGAGTAAGTTTTTTTTCAACCAAATTGCTTCCTTTGTAGCTTGAGAAGTTGCGATATACTCTGATTCAATGGAAGATAGAGCTATCGAAGATTGCTTGCGACTGTTCCAAGAAATTGGACCATTGTTGAGGAAGAATGTAAATCCGAAAGTAGATTTATGAGGTCTACATCTCTTGCCCAACTCACATCTGTGTAACCATTAAGGAAATTGAGTTTGTCGTTGCCGACTACTCCATAACAAATGCAAAAGTCCATAGTAGCTCGAAGATATCTCATGACTCTGATAAGAGCCTTCCAATGTGTTATACCAAGATTAGTCATACTGACTGAGAGAGCTGACTGCAAAAGTTATGTCTAGCCTGGTACAGATCATGGCGTACATAAGAGATCCTATAATAGAATGGTAAGGATACTCACGCATCTGCTGCTTCTCATGAATTGTTTGGAGACACTGGTCCTTTGACAATTTTAGTCCTGGTTCCATTGGCAAGAGAGCTAACTTGCAATTCATCAGATTATATCTTACTAACATGTTGTAGATGTACCTCTATTGTGTAATGTAGACCAACTTCTGTTTTTTGTCTCTGTGGATTTGTATGCCAAGGCAGAAATGAGCTTTGCCCATATTAGTCATGTCGAATTCGGATGATAGCATTGTCTTGGCTTCTTTTATCAAATCGTTACTATTGCCAAAAAGCAATGTATCATCCACGTACAAAGTGATAATGATAAAAGACTGCGGCATTGCTTTGAAGTGAACGTTTGAATCTGAAGAGCTAGGTGTATAGCCGTGATCAATAAGGAAAGTATTGATCCTTTGAAACTATGTTTGAGCAGATTGCTTCAAGCCATAAAGTGCCTTATGGAGTTTACAAACATGATTGTGCTTACCCTCGATAATATAACCTTCGGGTTGCACCATGTAAATCTCTTCTTCGATAACTCCATTGAGATATGTTGTCTGTACATCCATTTGATGTATTTCCAAATCTGTTGCAGCGACAAATGATAGCAGAAGCTGAATAGAAGAATGCTCGACTACTAGACTGAAGGTCTTAGTGTAATCGACATTGTATACCTGAAAAAATCCTCTGCCTACAAGTCGTGTCTTTCTTCTGTTGATGCTTCCATCTGCATTGTACTTGACTTTGAAAATCCATTTGCCATTAACTACATTTCTGCTGCTAGGTAGTTCGACAATCATCCATGTCTGGTTCTTGATAAGAGATGAATTTTCTTTATCCATAGCCAGAGATCTGAATCAGGCTGACTGAGTGCCTATTGGACAGACGTCAGTTCCTGAACAAGATAATCTGCAGACTCGTCGATATACCGGTTAAGTGGTCGGTCTGCTAGTCCTTGAAGATCTTCTGGGTAATACAGGAAGTTGATTATTTCCATCATCCTATTGATCTGCAACGTCATCATCTTCTGATTCGCAGTTGATTTGTTGTTCGTCAAGAGTAGAGGAGCTTGGACCTTCAATAGGAATAGTCGACTCATGAACTGGAAAGTTCAAAGCGTCAGGGAAATCTAATAGGTCGGCTACATGGGGACTACCCTTCCTTTGAGGTCTTGAAACTGATCTTTGATGAAGATGACATCTTGGCTAGTGAATGTCTTCGACTCGATGGGATCGAATAACTTGTAGGCTTTATCTGAAGTAGTGTAGCTAATGAAAACACACTTGCTACTCTAGAAGTCGCGCTTCTTCCTGAGATCACGAGGAATCTGCGCAAAAGAAGTACATCCAAAAACTTGTAAGTTTGATAAAGAAGGTTTGGTCCTATCCAAACTTCGAATGATGTTTTGTCTAAGAGGCCTTTAGTAGAACATCTGTTTTGAATATAGGTTGTTGTTGAAACAGCTTCATCCCTGAAGCACTTCGAAAGTGTCGCATGTGATAACATGCACTTTGCCGATTCGACTAAGGTTCTGTTCTTTCTCTCAGCAAGACCATTTGACTGAGGCGAATAGGAAGTGATGTATTGTTGCTCAATGCCATTGTTAAGGCAATAGTCCTTGAATTCGTTGGAGATGTATTCTCCCCCGTTATGTGACCTTAGTGCTTTGATTTGTTTGCCAGTTTGATTCTCAACATGCTATTTGAATTGTCTGAATTTGATGAAAGCCTCTGATTTATGTTTAATGAAATAAACAACTGTCTTTCTAGAGAATTCGTCAATAAAGGTAATGAAGTACTTTGCATTTAGCAATGAGGGAGTTTGCATAGGTCCACATATATCTGTATGAACAACATTTAACAGATCTTTTGCTACATGCATATGGTTTGATCTAAAAGGAATCCTAGCCTGTTTCCCAAAGATGCAACTATGACAGATAGGGAGATCGACCTTACCAGAAGGATAGTCGAGATCAAGAACCATGGATTGTCTGGACATGTTCATAACAGATGCATGATTCAAGTGTTCTAAGCGATGATGCCATAGTAATATTTTATTGACTAGAATAGAGGTTTTCAAGGCTTGACTAGACTCAGAATAACAGTGTGCCAATCTATATAAGTAACCCTACCTCTTGCCGAGTGCAAGGATATTATTACTCCTATCAATAATTTTGCATTGATCATATTCAAATTCTAACTTATGAGATAAATCTGTAATTCTACTCACTGATAACAGATTTGTAGAGAGTTTAGGAACATATAAGACCTTTGATAGTAATTTGAATTGATCATGCTGGAACCGCAATCTTATAGTACCTTTACCTTCAATAGTGTGAGTACTATTGTCACTAAGATGAACAAATTTCTTTGTGTTGTAAGGAGTGTAGGAGTTGAAGATCTCACGTTGATTGGTCATATGTTGAGTTGCTCCAGAATCCAGAAATCATAAATCATCCAAATATGTGCTTTGATCTTTGACCATGAATGCGCCTTCATCCACTTCGACCTGGGGAGATGATGATACTGTATTTGCTTGTTAATCAGGTTGCTTGGCTGCATTCTTCGCTTGGAGAATTCGGCAATCCTTGATCTCATGGTTATTGCACTTGCAATACCTGCAAAACATCTTATTCTTCGATTGTGAATTCAATGATTGTTCTTGACCTTGAGTCGGCTTCTGATTCGTTGCAGTCTTCTTGGAGCTTTTCTGCTTCAGTCGCTTTAAGCCTTTGTTGACATACAGACTGAGAGGAGGAGGTAGGCGAAGAGTCTCGACTTCTTCGATTATCTTCTTGCAACAACGTAGTGATAACTCTAGTAAGATTTAAATTTGTGTGTGTCGATATGATCATCACCCAGTTCTCATGTGTAGAGGGCAAGCTTGAAAGCAATGTCATAATCGCATCCTGATCGTCTATGACTGATCTGACAACGACCATCTATTGCAAGAGATTCTTAAACTGGTTAATGTGACTATGAAGAGAATCACCGGTAGACATTTTGAATGTGAAGAATTTCCTTCATAGATATAACTTAGTAGTTACGTCCCTCATGTCATATAGTGAGTTTAAAATGTTCTAAACATCTTTTGACATTTTAGCTTTAGCTCTGTGTATCTGATATATTGAGGATAATAAGCGCGAAAGCTTTACCGTCCTTCGATTTCCACTTTGAGTTGTCGCTTCAGGTTTTACTTCTGTACTTGTAACAACATCCCATAAGTCATTGGCGATTAGCAAGGTCTTCATCTTAAAGTTCCACAAATGATAATTGGATCCATTCAGCTTGTCTACGATAAGACCAACTTTACTTTGAGAATCCATCTGGAACTTAGTCTGTCGACTATATCGATGACACTAAGAGGTGGTAGTGCCAACAAGAATAAATTAATTCTCTGATATTGAAAGGTTGAAAAGAACTGAAGAATATGATATCAATTTGATATCGCAAAAGATATCAAAAATTAGAGCTTTCGCTCTGATATCATGTTGGAATCAGATAAAGAATTAGTGAAATTCGCTCTAATACCATGTCGAAAAGTGGTGTACAGAAGATAGGTCTAGCTCGAAAAGAAAACGAACTCGAAAAAGAAAACGAAAGAAAATAATTCGAGTGTCTAGAAAGAAAACTTTTTGTGCATGGCAAAATAAACTATCTTTCTCTTTCACTATGCATGACTACGCCTATCAATTTCAAACAAAAACTATAGTGATAGAAATCATGTTTGAACTTATAGTAACTAATTTTGAAATTGGCAGTACTACAATGATTACGTAGCCAAATAATTAAGCATAAAAAATTATCAGACAAATAATTAGTCGCGAAAAAATACAGAAGCGTATACATTCTGAGACAATAATTGAACACAATGAAGAAGAGTATTAATTCAGTATGACAACGTAACAGAAGTAAATGAGTACAATAAGTTGCGGATTGGAGCAGCGTACTCTATGCTATCTTTGAACAACTAAAATGAAAGTCTGAATTAAGTGCAATGCTGATAAGCAATAGCGCAATAGCAATCTCTAAAACAACCCTAATAAGTGAGCTAGAATGCTCAGGAGTGTTCAAGCTCGCAGACGAGAGAGAGAGAGAGAGAGAGAGAGAGAGAGAGAGAGAGAGAGAGAGAGAGAGAGAGAGAGAGAGAGAGAGAGAGAGAGAGAGAGAGAGAGAGAGAGAGAGAGAGAGAGAGAGAGAGAGAGAGAGAGAGAGAGAACTATTCAAAATGCTTTTTCTGATAATTCTGATAATCATTATTAAAGTTGTAAGAATATGAAAAACTATTTATACTAAGAAATTAGGTTGTAAATTGCAATCGCTAGTTGGCTGGTAATCAGCTGGCATCCATCCGGTCCTTGTCATTAATTGCTGATAAATGGTGAATTTGGCCGTAGACGTTCTGTCTGCATAAATGAACCAAAACTGTACCTCTGCAAAAATGAACTAAAACAGCCATAGGCGACACTGTCGGGTTTTTCGCGAAAAGGGAGAAAAGGAGACGGTGCCCTTAAATCTCATTTTAGGGTTGCCCCATACTTTGCCAGAGTCATTTCCTTAACATTTGAGGCCCTTTAGAAAAAGCAAAAAATGCGACACTATGATTTTACACGAGATTTTTGTTAGGCGAAAAATGCAAAAAAGAGACACTGCATTTTTCAACGGAATTTTTGACAGGCGAAAAAGACGACACTGTTGTAAACTCTGTGTAATTTTGCAGAGTGTGGAAATACACGGAAAAATCTGCAGAATTGGATAAACAATGGATGAAAATTAAAATCGATTAGTCGATTGGTAAGAAGGAGAATAATCCAACAAAAATTTCGACAACCCTCATCAGAAGAGCAAGCAATGCTAGCCAAAGGGAAGCATAAGTACAAGAAGCAACCCAAGAAATGAAATGTGGAGGATGAAGATCAGGGATCCACATCTGACAAGAAGAAGAAAGACAAGTATTTCTGTTGCTAAAAGTTTGGACATCGGGCAAGAGATTGGCGCAAGAAAAATGTGGATATTAAGAAAGACGAAGTGAAGTAGTTGACCAATCTTGTTGAGGAAGAGAATGATATTGACAATCAACATCAAGACATGATGTTTGTGACAACGTTAGCATCGCAACATTTTATTGATCACACACATTGGTATGTGGACTCAGGAGCAGCAAGACACATGACCGACAAAAAATCGTTGTTCAAAAGCCTGGAGCTCACCAACGATGGAAAAAGAGTTGCGCAAGCGAATGACGATGAGTGCCAAATTCATGGAGTTGGTGCAGTGCCTATTCAATGTCCTGATGGACATGTGAAGGTAATTCAAAATGTGTTGTATGTTCCTAGCCTTTAGAAAAGTCTATTATTTGTTGGTACAATGACAAATCATAAGTTGAAGGTAGAGTTCAACAACAAGAAATGACAGATCAAGGATGTAAAATAGGGTTTCAAGGTGATTGCTGATGGTTTTAGGGATAAAACTTGTAATTTGTAGAAGTTAAATTTTGTTGTTATGAAGTGTAATGCATAAGCATCCGACCTCTATATCACAAAGTGATTATGGTATAGACGTTTGGAGCATATGAACTTTAAAACTGAGGCTGCTATGCAAGCTCAAGATGGTCACAGGCCTACCAAGCTTGGATGACAAAGAAGAGTCTATTTGCAATGGGTGTGCACTAGGCAAGTTGCATAAGGAGAAGTTCACCAAAGAAGAGGCAACAAGGGCAAAATCAATGCTTGAACTAGTGATCTATGTGGAATGCCTATTGGTGGAGCATTTTATTTCTTAACCTTTATTGATGATTACTCACAAAAGACCTAGATCTACACGATTAGAAACATTTGGATATTTCAAGAACTTCAATTGATTTTTGTAAGGAACATGACATTAAACAAGAGTTTGCATAGGTTGATACACCTCAACAAAATGGGATAGCTAAAAGAAAGAATCATACCATTGTTGAGATAGCTAGGCCAATGATGACACATATGAGATTTACTGATTCTTTCTGGGACCCATCATAGCTGTTGTATTCTTGCAAAATAGAAGTCCTACAGTTGTTGTGCGTAATCGCACACCCGAGGAGACATTCAATGGTAAGAATTCTAGGATGGATGGGTTGCGAGTATTTGGATGCCGAGTGTATGTTCATATACCTATAGGAGTGAAAGAGCCAAAAATGTAGGTAAAGGCCTTGAAGTGCATCTTTACATGATACGATGAGCAAACTAAGGGATATAGGTGCTATGATCCAGTTGGACTACGTGGGCACATAAGCCGTGATGTATTGTTTGGTGAGATCCATAGATTTGGAGATGAAGAAAAGGATATGATGAGCTATCCAGGCTTCTCAATGAGGATGAAGTAGCTTCACCACTACAGGAAGATCAGAGAGATGATGATGATGAGAGATGTGGTACTCCTCCCATTATAGAGACGAGATGGAGGTAGTAGGTGATAAAAGGAAGGAGGAGCATGGACCTGGGATTCTTGCTCACCTCATAGTGGATCACCTCAACGCAAACTACCTAACTAGTACACTAAGCTCATGAGTGACAAGGAAGGGGCAGTTGCCGAATCTAGCTAGGAGGGAGAGTTACGGCATTCCACAAGAGAGAAGAAGGAACCTGATAAATTTTAGGTAAATATTGCGCTTATGAGCAATGTCATTTTATTTACTGAACTCTTGCTTTGAGGAGGCCAAAAATCAGGAGATATGGCAAAAAGCAATGCAAGATGTTGGAGGGTTTGTGGATATTGAGACAACCCTAACCCTAGTTAGTAAGTGAGAGGGATTTGGAACCCTGCGTGTGTAAGTCCAGCCCAATGATCACATAGTTATCTGATTAGTTAGAAGTTAATAAAAGGACTTTAGGCCTTTTTGAAGGACTGTTTATGTCGCAAGAAGGCCTAATAGTCAAGTTAGTGAATAAAAAGCGCTCCCTGAAACTTTCAAATTTCAAATAATAAGGATTGGCCAATAGGATTTGAGGCCAAAGCCCTAAAATCCACTATATAGAGTGGTGCTTTGTAGTTCATTTCTTACATTTAATTGAACTTCCATGTTCATGTCAATAAGCAGGTTGAGCCTCTATCAATTGAAATTGGATGTCCATGTTCTTCTTCCTTTCTCCATCTCTCATGCTTTATTTGGATCTTTATGTTTTCTTTGGATTTTGCTAATTGTTGGGATTTAATCTTTATAATACTTTTGAGAGAGAGAGAGAGAGAGAGAGAGAGAGAGAGAGAGAGAGAGAGAGAGAAGTAAGCTTTACCCTTGTTTGAATAGTGTTAATGGATTGTAGTGTTAATGGTTAGTGTTAGATTTGGATCATAAGCATGTGCTTGATTATCAGCTATGCTATTGCTCTCATGGGAACGAATCTCCGCGTGACAACATGTGATCCTCTTCATCTCCTTTGATGCTTAATGTGCTTGGATCTAGGGTTGAAGCTGGATAGAAAATACCCGCTACACAAGAGGAGATTGATCCATCAAACACCATGACATTTGGAAAATTGTGGATCTTCCAAAGGACAAAAGACCCATTGGCAACAAATGGGTATACAAGACAAAGTACAATGCCGATGGAACTATTGCGAGACATAAAGCAGGCTTGTAGTGAAGGGTTATGCGCAAAGTAAGGGCATTGACTACAAAGAGACCTTCGCTCATGTGGCCAAATGGAATACACTTTGCATGGTGATTGCCTTAACAACGTTATCTGGATGGAATCTACACCAAGTGGATGTAAAGTCAGTTTTTTTGAAATGGTAAGCTTGAAGAATGAGTGTACATGGAGCGACCTATGGCTTTGTGGTACATGGCATGGAAAACAAAGTATGTAGATTAAAGAAGACCTTATATGGATTGAAGCAAGCACCACGTGCTTGGTACAACCACTTCGATGAGTATCTCCTATCTAGAGGTTTGATACACACTTTTTCAGATTTCAATCTTTACTACTTTGCTCGTGACTCTAGCATCACTCTGATTGTGATGTACATGGACGACCTCATAATCACAGATAATGATGATGATTTGATTAGTGAAAGCAAGAAGGATCTATCTTCAGATTTTCATATGATTGATCTTGGTTTAATGCACTACTGTTTGGGAGTGGAAATCTGGCAAAGATGTAACAACATCGCACTAACACAAACAAAGTTTGTGAACGAGATTCTGAAGCATTTTAAATGTGCGATAACAAGCCAATATCTACAGTTGTGGAGGTTAGTAAAAAATTGTCTAACCAAGATGAGCGTGTGCTAGTTAGTGCTACTCTATTTCGTCAATTAGTTGGTTCACTGATTTATCTCACAACTACTCATCCTAACATAAGGTATGTTGTGTTGTGAGTCAATTCATGGCTACTCCTAGGGAGATTCATTGGAAAGCAGCGAAGAGGATATGTGACAGGCATGCTCCCATGGATTGTTGTATGAGAGACATCAGACGTTATCAATTTTACAGGGCTTTGTTGATTCAGATTGGGCAGGCTGTATTGATGACAAGAGATCTACCATAGGGTACGTATTTCATGTTGGTAATGGTGTATTCTCTTGGTATAGTAAGAAACTTTGACAAGACATAGTTGCTCTTTCTACTACGAAAGCCATTAGATGAAATTTTAATGTCAAAAGGGCCCTTTAAAAAGATATTTTTTATTATTCTTTAACCTTTTAAGCTTTCTTTGGACCAATAGGAAAAGCACATGTGTACATTTACGTTGCGTAGAAAATCTGCCCATAAATTTTGAGCAAATTTTTTTGAAATGCATATTTAGCTAAAGATATGCTCACTTTAAATAGTTGCCCACAATACTTATAAACAACTTATACAAAAGTCCAAAATCAAAGAAGATATACAATTCTCTTTTTCCATATTAACAAGATCCTACTCATTGTATACTTTACATTACTACTACTTGATAGATGCAACTATCCACCATCACTATTTAGAGGTTTTATTCAATATATATAGTAATTTTATTTCTCTCTCTCTCTCTCTCTCTCTCTCTCTCTCTCTCTCTCTCTCTCTCTCTCTCTCTCTCTCTCTCTCTCTCTCTCTCTCTCATTACAATGCTCTTGTGGTCATCAAAGCTACTCATATAGAGGAAAGCCATGGCTCAAGGGCTTTTCCTGATGTAAGAACCTTGACATGAGGGTGATAGCCCAAGGGTCCAAGACCCATGTTCTTACATTTGGAATAGCCTTGAGGGTCAAGGGTTTATGGGAAAAGCCTTACCACTCAAGGTGTTTTTTTAAACATTATTTTTAGAACTCAAGGCATTATGCTCATAAAGCCCATGGTTGAAGAAACAAAATGTTTCTATTACCAAAGCTTTGCTAGCTTAAAGCCCTCTACTTGACGAAAATGTTTGTGAACACGAAAGCCAAAAGACACGAAGCGAAAATGTTCGCGAACACCATGACAAGAAGACACGAACGCAAAAGATTCGTGAAAGAGAATCTTTTGCGGTACAGGGGAGAAAGTTAGACGACATGAAAAGTCAAAAGACACGAGGCAACACAAAAATCATCACGACACTTTTTTTGCCCTCACGCTCCAAAAAGGACCAGCAAGATCATGCAAGTATCCAGGAGTACAGATATATGATCTGATAGCATGACGTCCACAGATACACTCAAGGTCATGGCTAAGCCATTCTTGTAACTCGTGATTAGCTCTATATGTTTAATCACTCTAATTTAGAAGTTACATGACGCGACTATATACTTTCTGCATGATACTTGATACAAGATATATAGATGAAGTAGTGCTAGTAAGCAAGTAGACGAAAATACAAAAGGGATCTGTAGATCCACAAGTCCGCTAGTAAGTGAGACATTACTCGTGGGAGAACTGTATTTCTCTCATGCCAACGCACTACATGGATTTGCATGCAGTGCTTAAGAATCAGCGAATTAATAGATGATTTTGTAGCTGTTGCACACATGTCAGTCTTGTTATGTCAGATCTTGAATGCAAATTAGTTTGCTGTTATTCGTGTGTCAGATTCTCTTGTTCATTTAATTTTGCACCTTGGTTTGAATCTTGTTGAATGCTGCATTAATCTGTTAACGTAGATCATTAGTGCTTGACTACATTCTGGAGGATTGTAGGAATGATATAGCTGGTAGTGACCAGGGATCAAATCCAAACTCCATCTGAATTGGATTGTAATCGTTTGCTTCATTTTTTGCGATTCCTTCGATTGTCATCAATGGTATCAGAGCCTACCCTGTCATAATCTGACATAGCCAAAAGGCTATCAGATCCAGGAGGCCAAGCATTCAAACAAATAACCATTAACAAGAGAGCACACTTCAGAAGCAATGGCTTCAATTAGCAATACAGAGCAAGATCTGTACAGTTCTTGATTCCTCAAGATCTAACAGCTTGGAAAGTTAAGACATCGCTGATATTCAAGGGCGAAGGACTATTCCCCTGGGTGGATGGCACATAGGAAATGCCTACGACATCAGGCAAGGAGCTACACGAGTGGAGGGAGAAAAATGACAAGGCAGTAGCTTGCTATCATCTTCCATTGAAGATAGTCTCACACTTGACCTGGCTACGCTCTCCAAAGCTAAGGAGATGTGGGATACACTGCTCACAAGATTTCAAACGAAATCAAGAAGTCAAATAATGATGCTGGAATATCAACTGACAAATCTACAATGGGATGAGAAAGACCTCACTTCTTTTGTAAGGAAGATGAAGGATCTATTTCTATCACTACATACCTTTGGAGCAGAGAATGCAGTGTCAGCTGAGAAGCAGCTCACTTACCTGTTGAGAGCCTTACCCAGATCTTTCCAGACAACCAAAACTCTGCTCGCGAAAGATCCTACAATGAACCTCGAAAAGGTAATTGTCGAGATTCGAGAGGAAGTTGAGGCGAGAAAACACCTTGATCACAAGGATGGTTCTGACCAGGCCCTCTACAACAACAAAGGAAAATCCAAGAAACAATTTAAGCCTAAGAGGGAGTCAAATCAAAGGCACAATCGTGATCAACAAGCAAAGGGGACCAACAAAGACAACTGGAAGAGCAAAGGGAGGTCGAAACAACAAGGTGGAGAAAAGAAGACTTGCGTGAGATGCAGATGAGATGGGCACACAGTTGATACAGGCTGGTCTAATCCAAAAATTGAGTGTTTCCACTGCAACATTGTCACCTAAACCCGAGGAATAAATCAACACAGAACAGACAAGAGAATAGCCTGAGAGTTCAAAAATGGGCAAAGAGAGATTGAATAGAAACTGTTCGACCACCTACATTTGTGAAGACGTGTGTGCAACATCAACATCTGACACATTGAGGTGATCCTAGAATCAGGAGCCACCTCACACTTCGTGACAACAAGACAAAGTATGTCTGATTTCAGAAGTGCAGATCTCTCAAGCTTCATTGTTCTTGGAGATGGATCTAAACATCAAGTGAACGATATTGGTTCACTGTGGCTCAACACCAATGGCAGAGACAAACGACTCCAAGATGTCCTGTTCATGCCTACACTGCAGCAAGACTTGCTTTCTGTGGCAATAATAGCAGATGCAGGAATGCGTGTGATGTTTTTTGACAAAGCATGCAACGTGATTGATGTCAATACTAGTACTCTAATAACTCAAGTCAAAAGAAAAGGTAATCTATATCACCTGAAGGTACGCCTGTCTGCAGATCAGGTGCATCAGACTCATGATGATTCGCCAGACACTCTGTGGCACGTGAGACTATGCCACATGAACTCAATGGCACTTTACCATGCAAACCATCATGGAGCGATAACAGGGGTCATCATCTCAAATGCAACCAGTACGACCACTTGTGATGCATGTTTGAAGGATAAGATGTCACGCACTCCATTTGTCAAAGACTCCTACAAGAACGACCAAGATTCTGGAGTTAGTGCATTCTAACATCTGCGGTGGGTCTTTCAATGTGATCTCAATGGGAGGCTCAAAATATCATATAACCTTCATTGATGATTATAGTAAATTTGCCAGAGTGTACTTTATTCAGAATAAATTTGAAGCACTTGATAAATTCATAGAGTATGTGAATTGGACTGAGAGATGTACAGGCAACAAAGTGAAGCAGATCACGACAGATCGAGGTGGCGAATACATCTCGAATCGCATTAGAGGAGTTTTCAATATTAAAAAGACCCTTTAAGGAATACCATGTAGGATATAGAAAAATATCAAAATAAAAAAAACAATATTGTTTATTTGCTTGCCTCCACCAATCCCGAGGCCTCCCCAACTCCAATGATCTAACCACAGTATTTATAGTCACAGTTAAGAATTGTTAACAGTTCGCAATATAACTTGACTAAATTCAAAAATATTCCCTCCATTGGTTACGAAAAGGACAATATTCTAACTGGATCTAGAATATCACCGCCATCCCCAATCAAAAAAAATTGCAAAATGTTTACATATGTATTCCTTCCACGAGAATGGAAATATGGGTGCCATCTCCAATTATGAATGCCATCATCACTTTGGAATAGAAATATGAGCGCCAACTACCTATTGGAATGAAAAAATGAGCGGCATTTCCAAATTTGAATCAAGCATACAAGCATGGAGATTGGATTGATCATACATAGTATATAATATAATCAAAGATGAGTATTTTGTTTTGCTTCATTGAATCTGGTCATAGTACTTTGATGCAACTGATTACTCTATTGTTTTTTTTTATGATGACATTGTATCATCTACATGTGGATATCCCTATTGAATTGGCATCTTTGCAAAGAAGAGGAGGCAAAGGAATTTAAATATCTGCTGAGGATCGTTCTCGTTACAGGGCAGAAGAAAAAAAAAACTTGAATTTGTGGATAGATGGAACATTATATCCACAAGATCCAAGCACTTTGACACATCCCACATTCTCCTCAATAACTCATTTAGTTACATGGATATGCAATGGGCATAGTGGATTACTAGGATATTGTGAAAGATTGCAGAATCATGGAAAACAACTTTATATAAATAAAGTTCACTTTTTAGAAGGTGAGTTAATTCAGATATCCTCTTATTGTCAGAATAGAGATTGTCATCTCCAAAAGACGTTAGAAGAAAATGAACAAAAAAAAAAAAATGAATCATTACAGAAGATAACAGTCAATATCAAATCAGAACTAGAGCAAATGCAATCAGTCTTACAGTCTATTCGTATTGAAAACTTACAATTATTGAAGGATGTGGATTTGGCAAAGAAGAAGGTTGAAAGTAAGAAGCAAAAGCGACAAAATTGCAAGGATATTTAAATGCTTTCAAAAGGAGGTTATCGAAATAGAAGGATCCGTGCATTCAAGTAAGCATATTCTGATTTTTGTAAGTTTTTCAATGACATTTGGATTTAATTTCAACTATGGTGATATTATGTTAACTATCTGTTTTTTTTTGCAGATATGCATTAGTAGTTCCTCAGAATATTAAAGACAATGCTTCACTAGGAATGTCATGGGGCACAATATTGACTTGCAAATTCACTAAGCGTATCATGATGAACAATAGGATTTCAAATGTAAATTGTAAAATAGCATAGTCTTTGATGGTGGACATTCAAATTTTTTTAGATAAGACTATAGTTCAGGGTGCTTGTGATTTTGCAGGTATTAGCAGAGAAGCATATGAAACAATATTTAAACTAATTAGAGAAGCTTTTAAGCAAGTTCAAATTAGAAAAGTCCCAATCCCTAGGACATATCACTTGAAGAAAGAGAGAGATACATTAAACATAGGTATGCATAAGATCACTGGAACTCCATTTCATATTGAGGAGGTGTATATTGAAACTGATGGAAGATCGATATTCTATAATTCATCAAACAATTTATTTGTTGATCTAAATTACTTGCTGAGATACATCGTCACATTCTATAATATAATCTATGAAAAGGTGAATGGCAAAATAATCATAGTACTTAAGTTAGATGAGTTAGAAACTGTGAAAGGGCAGAAGATGGAGAGGGTTAGTATAACTCTCATGAATGGTGCTCTATCACAAACAGAGAACCAAGAAGATTTCAAATTCAGTGACCAGTCAGAAAATGATATATGGTGGTTGGCAGCGTTTCAGGTAACTAGCCTCATTATTACATTACATTCATTGAATAGTATTAATACATTGTAAACTAGGTCTGATTTATTCTTTGGATAGGTGCTGAAAGAGGATCATGATATATTATCATGGATATTCTCAAGGACATCTTATCCTAGGATCATCAAGGACCATATGGATGGAAGACTTCTCAATGTTCTAGGAGTTGGAGACCTCAATGTTGAATGGCACTTAGCAGGTGATTTGAAAACATTGAAATGTATGTATGATGTCTCTCATGATGCTACATCAAAACATCCTTGTTTGTACTGCATGAAAATGGCAAAAGATGTAACTAGGAGTACAAGAATTACTAGAGAATATGCAGATCCAAACTGAAAGCCTGTGCTGCCTATCCCCTTGAAAAAAGTGCATGTTTGCACTCTTCATGCAGAAGGTAGATTAATAGAAAAGATCATTTATCTTCATATAGTTTTTGCTTGGATTACTAAGCCAACATCATTAGCAAAGGAAGCTATCTCTCAATCAGAAGATGTTTTATCAAAAGCAGGACTCCATAAAGAACATGTCAAAATTCAAAAAGATGAAAAGCTTTCAAGAAAGAATGAGAACATGCCAACTAAGCCAAGCACAGGAGGAGCAAAAGCACATCGTTTCCTATCAAATCATACTTGTAAGGCGTCTAATATTCAACACTAAGTCTGGACAGATATTATTGCTACCACTTAGGATTTCGAGAAAGACGGCAAAACCAGAGTACTTAAAGTTGATGTATGGAAAAAGCTTGATAGTATGATTGCTATTTTAAGAAAAAAAAAAAACTCTGATATTGATAAGAAAGCTATCCAAAGGACTTGTGTCGAGTTTGTTAATGCAGTATCAAAAGCATGGGGAGAAGATCACATCACTTATTACATGGTTAGTATAAAATTTTCAAGATGCTTTCAATTTTTCATATATATTTAGATCCAAACATAAGACTAACATTATGATTTTGACATATGCAGCACATACTAAGAGATCATACAACATTTTTTGTAAAGACATATGGAAGCTTGAGTGTATGGTCATCACAAGGGATGGAGAAGTCACATTGGCAAGCACGAGCAACATTTCATCGAAATACACAACATGGAGGAACCAATGAAAAACGAAACTACATTTGTCAATTGTTTCAGTGCAGAGATCAGATTCGACATATAACAAAGTCCACACAATACAACAAGTTTAGAAAAGCATGCAAGTTCATACAAGAAGAGAAAGTTAGATGATTGGTGAGTAGAAGATCATCATTGTCATCAAATCATGACATGTTCAGAATTGCTTTGCAAATTCATTGAGCAAGAGAGGAGAAATACTCAATACAAATGCATTGATTGTATTATAACAAAATACCAAATGTCAACTATTGATCATTAGATCTTGTGTCAGATTCTATGGCAGTATTGTCATGAAAAAATTCTCTTCTAGCGTATGCATCTAATAGATGTGCATTATCCTTATTTCCACTAAGCTCAATATAAGTGGAATACAATGAATAATGGGAGCTCCTTAAAGGAACATTCCCATCACTAAAACCTAAAATGTTCAAAACATAAGATCTTTTTGACAAAAATGATCTTATTTGTCTTAACAAATTTATGTCCTCCTAGGTAAAATGATAAAGCTTTAACTGCCATTATAAGACTCTCCCCAACTGGGCTCAGCTTGGAATGAGCAGTACAGATCTCATTCTTCAGGAAATGCCTAAGATAGTGGCCAAGTCTACTATCCCTCTAGAACGAGGATGCGTGTTGTCTGAAACCACCTCATCTCACAACAAAATCATTAATTATGAGAGCATCCTACAATAGGAAATATGTTAGCAAAAACACATTCAGTGACTAAAAACATTCTACTGCAAGAAAGTTTAAACACTTACACATTCTTCATCATCAGCAGCAACTAGATCAGGATGATCAATATAATGACCACGTATTGAAGTGGAATCATTAGTGAAATGCATTAATGATGGACGAGGGTTACTGTTTTCTTTTGTCAAAAATTGCCCTTTGATGATGGATGCAGCAATACCCATGAATTCTTCGTATATTTTGTTGGCTTCCAGTTATCAGCTTCATCTTTCTCATTGTAAAGAATCATAGACTCGATTGTAGATCTGGGTCTCCTTGCCATTGCTATTTTCAAGGCTTGGGCGCCAAAAATCTCTCTGATATGATACTTAATTTCAATTTTTTGTATCACATTTAATCTAATGTGAATGCCAACATAGTCACAGTTACTACGTATACCATATTTTATGTAACTGTACATACTGTATTTCTATAACTGTAACTAGTATAGTTAGAAAATTTCATTATACTAACCAACATAGTCAAGTAGATTTAACTTGAGGTATTGACGTCGGACATATTAGCACGTGTCGGGCAAGAAGAAGAAACCAATGGGATACGTCCATGCTGCCCGGACACAAATTTCAAAGTTTTCTATATTGCATTTTTATTTCTCAATTAATTTGAACTACGTTACGTAGATTTCAAATCTATGCATTTTGATTGGGCCTGGTGACGGTCGAAACTAAAGAAAAAAAATAAAAGTATCTATACAAAGGGTCTTTTTGATATTGAGAACTCCTCTAATGTTTCATTGACTTCTGCAATGATTGTGGCATCATTCATAGAAAGACTGCAGCCTACACACCGCAGCACAACGATGTTGCAGAGAGGAAGAATAAGACCCTGATGGAAGTTGTTAGATGCATGATGGCCTACTCACGACACCACACGAGTTATGGTGGGGTAGAAAGCCCAACTTGTCTCACATCAAAATCTTTCGCTATGCAGCTTATGCACATATTTATGATAAGCTTTGAAAGAATCTTGATGAGAAAGCTAAACAGGAATTTCTGGTAGGTTATGACAACAATTTGTCATACTACAGAAACTAGATGCCAGACACAAACACTGTGAAGAAAGTGAGAGATGTCAAATTTGATGAGAGCAGGACAATGGCCAATGGCGATCCTGTCAACTATGAGGTTTTAGAGAGATAGTACTATGACTAGCCACCAGCGACAGAGGGAGCAGAGGATGAACAAAAAACAAAAATTTGCGAGTTGTTTCCCATTCGAGTGACGAATCAGAAGATGAAAGATTCGAGAGGTAGCGTACTGCTACAGTTCCTGTAAACCAAGATGGTTCCGGACCTAGCAGAGCAGACAAAGGCAAAGGCATTGCTGTCCCAGAAGGATCTCTTAGAAGGTCGACAAGACCACGAAGAGCGCCAACAAGATACTTGCCAGACAGCTCTGCTTCTACATCAAAGGAGTTATGTGGATTTAGTGGCGAACCACAGACTTTTGAGAAAGCGATTGAATGTCCAGAGAAGGACAAATGGATCCAAGCCATGAACTAAGAGATGGAATCCATGAAAAAGAACCAGGTATGGACGTTGCAGCCATTACCACATAAGCTGAAGACTGTCAAATACAAATGGATTTTCAAGCTCAAGTACGGACCAGATGAGAATGTCTCAAAATACAAGGCAAGGCTGGTAGTGAGGGGATTTTCTTAGAGATATGGTATTGACTACTCTGAAACCTTCTCTCCTGTCGTTAAACATTCGTCCCTACGTCTGTTATTTGCATATGCAGTTGTCTATAATCTCAGGATCCACATTATGGACGAGAAGACATCCTTCTTGCATGGTGAGTTAGACGAGGAGGTCTACATGGATCAACCCCCATGATATGTCTCGAATTCACATTCTGATTATGCATGCAGAATGCATAGAAGTATCTACGGTCTGAAATAGTCAACTCATCTACCATTCCAATGACAATTGTCCCGTCCGTCTCTCCGAGTCATTTTTCCAAACAAACAATCATTCATGGACATTTTCGATGATTCCAGCTCATTGGGCCCAGATGAGACTTTTGTAATGCCCACAAGCCCTGGTCCCTTTGACCTCCAATCCCTTGGAAGAGGATTCGAACAGTTTCATGATACCGCTACTGGATTTGATGATTCCTTTCAGATCAACCAACAAGATCAAGTTGAAGCTGCACCCGACACCCTTAGGGTGATGTTCTCTTTGCACCTTTTGTTCTTCTAGCATGGACTTCAAGGGAGACAACACATCAAGCTTGATTTGAGTCGATGGAATGTTAAGCAAAAATCGAACTTTTTCAAGAGTTAGCCATGAAACTGAATTTGAAAATTGTTTGCCCCATAATAATATAATGCCTGATTCATTACATTTGATTTTAAACTGATGTTGAAAGGTAATATCATTAATATTAGCTACATATCACTCTGTTTCAATGGATGCCTTAACATAATCATGAAAATCAAATGTGTGTCTGATTAATGACACATTTGGATTTGAAAATTAGGTTCCTCGACAATGTTTTGAAGCATTGGTAAAGAAAATGCCTTCTTGCATCTCAACCTCTTAGAAAAGCAACTAAACATTTGATCAATTTGATCGTGGGTATGCTCCACCAACAAGAATCCTATTTTTACTTTTTTGAAATTTTTTTTCTCTACTAGCATGAACAAGTATGCTAAAACAGTTTGTTTTTTATTTTCCCTACTAGTGTTGTCAAGCTGTAAATAAAGTATTTCCAAAAGGTCTTCACCAAATTTGTAGATTATCTTATGTACAATGGTGATCGTCAAATTTGGATCGTTTCAAATGTTGGAATATTAAAAAAAGACCTTGGACTCCAAAGTGCCATTAAACACAAGTGCTCCAATGAGATGAACCTGAATAAAATCTGCCTCGTTCAAATTTTTGGGCATTTTGACAAAATGAGGCAACATTGTTTTCTTTTGATCCATGCCATCAATAACAAGGCCTAGATATTTTTGTAAACATTCCAAACATTTCTTTCTATGCTTGGCCAACTTTTGTCTTTCAATTGTGTGTTGATATCTGTGCACTTGAGGGCTTTTGTAGCATCCACTGAAAATACAATGAACATATTTAATAGAATAAAGATATCATAATGATATTAAAAAATATTGCAACTTAAATTTATTTCAAAACATAAAGTATTAAGATCAATGACAAACATGATTAATTTTTACCCTTTTCATCATTGGTCTTTGCAAGTTGTTTTGTAGACTTTAACAACTCGCAAGTGGAGCATACTGTCATTCGTGATTTTTTGGAAATTTTTTATGAAGAATGGTAAAAAATATCTTTCTGTGTTGACTTTGGGGGACTATGCTCATGCTATTTTCATTGTACATAATTGAGGTATGTGAATTGAGCACATGACCTTGTAGAATAGGTCGAGTGTGTGTTAGGTAGATTTAGATGTGTAAGCATGCAAAATGTTAGGTGACATGCAAAGTTAGGTAGAATGCAACTTGTAAAATTCTACACATGTCTAGTGTATCTAAAAAAAATATATGAAATTCATGCCACATCATGCATGTAGTTTGAGATGTGGATCTATGATAGTAGAGTCGGCTAAATGATGTGGATCAACCATTGATCACATGCAAATCCACCTTGGAACTCGAGCCTCATCATGTAAGATTTTTTGGCTAGTTTCCATATTGGAAGTTTTTGAAGAGAATTGAGATTTCTCTCTCTACACGAGATCTATTGATTGTACATTCTCTCTCTACCCGAGAGCAAGCAAGTTTATCTATAATGAACACTTAGAAACTTTTTTGGTCATTATCTCTCATAGTGAGTACATAATTTTTTAGTCTATGATATGCATTTGTGCTCTTGTCTTGAATTGTCAAGTAATTGTTGTTTGATCATTTATGTGCAATCACAACATCTCATAAGATCCTTCAAAGGTTTGTTGAGAGGTTCATAAGTGCCAAAACTTCACATGGTATTACAGCTTTGTAGAGGTTAGTGTACATTCATAGCTTTCTCAATTCTTGAGAGTAATTGCTTGAAGGAACTCGGATTTTGGAGAAGAATACAATCTCGATTGCAATCAAACAAATTTTGGATCATAGGTGGATCAAATCAAGCCTGATTCGCTTCAAATGAGACCTGTATGGACTAGAGATTCCGCACGTGTGAGATCTGTGCTGGCTTAGATGTTGATGCCAGCTAAAAAAATAAATTCCTATTAAAGGATCTCGAATTACTTGGAGAACGTATATTAAAGAGCTACTTCTGATGAGAGTATCGATGTAGGTGTCTTAGACAACCGTTTAGATAGATTGCAAAAACTTTTAGGCATCAAAGACAACATGCAATTCACTGATCCTGATATTTTGATATAAAGGAATGTGATTACAATTAGGCGTCAAGGACAACCATACATTTTCTTGTTTGTGACATTGCGGAAGAAGAGTGAGAGTTACTTAACATTCAACAAGAATGCAAGGAAATGGAACAATAGCAAATCTGTATATTAGTGCTGTAAAAACTACAAAACAATCACATTGATAAGTGCATGATCCGACTAACAAAAACAAGACAATAGCTATTGCTCTAAATATTTACTCTCTCTCTATAATCACTAACTCTGAGGAGTCAGCTATTGAAAGACCAAATTTGGTCGTAGATCTCCATATACTCGTGTATCATTTGACGAATCAACTTTTTTTGAATCTCTATCTCTCTTCAATCGCTCATTTACTTATATAACAACTGGAAGATCTTGCATTATTCTATCTTAGCATTTACAAGATCGCTTAAGTGACTAACTAAAACAGTTATTATTGGAGCATGAAGACGTAGACAGTCTATACTTGGAATCCTGTGTATTTCTGTAGAGTGTCGTTCTTTTCGTATTTATGCGAAACAGCGTCGCATTTCTGGACGTGTCTAAAATGGCCTAAAAATTGAGTTAACACAAGTGTCACAAAACACTTAGTTGCTCAGGATGGCCTGAAGTTGACAAGGGCAACAGTGTCAGGTTTTTCGCCTGTGGAAATTCTTGAAAAAAAATGCAGACTGTAGCGACAATTAGTGCAAGAATGGAGACTGTTGAAAAATAGTTTATTTTTTGCAGACTACTTGAGAGAGCGATTTACATGAAAAGGAAGGAGGACAGTTAGGATGAGTAGGAGTAGAATTAAACTCCAACACTTCCCCTCAAGCTTACCGCTATGAATCTGGACTGCAATTGAGATTTATCATATCTACTAAAGTAGAATGTTTATCTCTAGACAATGGTTTTGTCAAAATATCAGCCAACATATTGTCTGTATGATAGTAACTTAGATCTGTGGGAATTGTAGATCCTGTAGTAGCCTTCTGAGCCAAATTATCTCCTTCACTGTTGATGTAGTTGCAACGTATTCAGATTCTGTTGAGGACAACGAGATGCATTTTTTGCTTTCTGTTGTTCCATGAAATGGGTCCTCCTACAAGGAAACAAATATATCATGATGTGGATTTTCTGATATCCACATCTTCTGCCCAATCTGAATCTGAATAGGTGACTAAAGTGAGTATAGCTTATGTATCACCATTATAGCTCAAAGCATAATGCTTTGTAGCTTGAATGTACTTCAGCACTCTTTGTAGAGCCTTCCAATATTGTAGGCCAAGATTGGGCATATAATGAGATAATGTGCTTACCGCATATGCTAGATCAGGTCATGTGCAGATCATAGAATACATTATAGATCCTATAACAGATTGATAAGGATACCTACACATTTATTGTTGATTTGCTTGAGTTCTGGGGCACATGTCTTTAGACTACTTGGATTCTGGATCCATGGGTGTGTCTATCAGTTTGCATCCACCATGCCATATCTGCGAAGTACATTGATTAGATAGGACTCTTGGCTTATAGTGATTCTTGCGATCTCTGCTGATCTCCATACCGAGAAGGTAGTGAATTGGGCCTAAATCATTTATCTCAAATTTCGATGAAAGTAGAGATTTGGTTTTCTGTAATAACTGATTTGAATTGTTGATAATTAAGGAATCATCAACGTATAATGCTATTATAACATAGCTTGACCCTTTACACTTGAGATATACATTATAGTCTACGGAGCAAGAAGTAAAATTATGCTGCAACAAGAAGTGATTGATTATGTCATATCAGGCCCTGGGAGCTTGCTTAAGAACATATAATGCCTTATGCAATTTACATACCAAATGCTCTTTTCCTTGAAGGATGTAACCTTCTGCTTGATAAATGAATATGTCTTCTTGTATGTATCCATGAAGGAATGCTATCTGGACGTCCATCTGGTGAATGTCCAAATCTTCTGCAGTACCGATAGCCAACAAGACATGAATAGATTGATGCTTTACTACTGGACTGAAGGTGTTAGTGTAATCTATCCATAAGCTTGCTCAAATCCTTTAACCACTAATCGAGCTTTCCATTTGGATATTGATCCATCTGGCTTAAGCTTTAGCTTGAAGGTCCAATTACAGTCAATAGGTTTAATACCTACAAGAGGATTAACAAGACTCCAGGTCTTGTTCTTCATTTAGGAATGGTACTCAGCATCCATGGCAGCTTTCCATTCGTCTACATTGGGCATTGATAGTGCTTCTACAACAGTGGCAGGTCCATCATGATTGATGCACGCCTGAGAGACAAAATGATCAGGTTGTTGTTGTTGTCTTGCAGACCTTCAAACTGCAGGTGCTTGAGTGGATGTTCTCCTGGGCAACTTCAGCTTGTGGTTGATGAACAGTCATGGATCTATGGGCCCATCGATGGAGAGTGGAGCTGTTGGGAGAAATCCTGTATTGGAACATTCGTAGGTCGATGCCTGTCGATGGAGAATGGAGTTGCTGTGATAGACTCTTGCATTGGCTACCTTTGCTTAAAATCATGGAATTTGTCTTCAAGGAAGACAATGTCGCGGTTAACTGAAATTTGACTGTCTCAATATCATCAATGCGATAAGCCTTGTGTGACATTGAATAGCCGATAAAAATATATTTACACCTTACTGGATCTAGTTTCTTCCTCAAATCAGACGGTATTTGAGCATAACAGAGACATCCGAACACCTCGTAGATGTTTCACACTTGGGTTTGTAGCCGTAGCAGGCTATTGTAGAAATTGCTTCAGCCCAAAAATTCTTAAGGTAGTTGAGCGTTGACAGTCATGGATCGTGCATGACA